>JBBYHQ010071676.1:0-54918 GCA_038382645.1 Spergularia azorica
AATGGTGGTGTTCCGTGGGAGAATGGAGGAAAGATGAGATATATCGAAAGGGAAATTGTGGTTATTATGGGCGACGACGCCATGGTGCTTGCGCAGCCTAGGTCGGACTAACCCTCGCGCTGGTAAGTTTGGGGGACTCGGGCTTTGCATAAATAGTATTGAGTTTTACTCTAATAATGTCACTAATTTTGCACTTAATTTACTTGTAGAAAAAAATGGAATTGATGATTTTTTTTCCCTTATTCTTTGCTCCACGACTCCACCTATCCCCCTCCCCCCCCCCCCCTTTAAGTTGATGATTTTTTCCCCTTTCTTTAAGCAGCCGCGGAGAAACCCTCGCCCCCAACGAGTTTTCTCCATAGCCTCACCGGCTTTCTCGCGGAGAGGGAGAAATTTGAGGTGAGAGAAAATGGAGGAAAATGAGGTGGGAGGAAGGAAAATCGCTATCGCGGGGGTGGGGGTTTGTGGTCGCCGGAGTGTTTCGCCTCCAGTGGTGGGTTTCTGGGGTCTGAGGTGGCGGCCGGTGAAGGCGGTGGCTGGGGGGTCGGGGGTGGTGGTCGGGTAGGTAGGGGGTGGGGAAAGGGAGGAGAGAGAATGAGTTTGGGGGTATGTTAATGTATTGGGCCATATATTAGAATGGGCCTTGTTTTTACCAGAATGGGCCTTTTTCAGTAAAGTCTGGCACATACTCAAATATAGCACGGGGGCTACCATGCTCGGATTGGTGAGGATGGGCTATCCTATGAGTGTCTTAACAATGTTGCATTCGATTTATCGACTGAAGAGTTTCGTCCTCGTGTCATGCCTTTGCCCGCGTGCTTGAAACGCACGATGCAATATTAGCATTGACGGGTCTCAACGGCAGTGGCGGATGTACCTTAAAGGGGGTGGGGTCCGCGGACACCGGAAAAATTTTCGGAAACGCAATTTTTTAGGCTAAGATTTGTGAATTGTCCCGTTAAATAAATAGAGGGACACCGAAAAAATATATCAGGACACCGGGAAAGATTTTTTCTAGATCCGCCACTGCTCAACGGATCTCTCTATTTAATGAAGAATGAGCACGTAAGAAGCATTGACCTCGAGCTCGATGATCAGTGCCAAATTGAGATGGTTATATGGAAAATGAAGGAATATTGGGTGAGAGGGTCGTGGTGTAAATTAGGTGCAGATATCATCACTGAATTTGATCTTAATTATCCTCGACTAATTTCGTTGTCGGAACCACGTAATGAAGTATTTTTGTATCATAACAGCACTCGTGATTTTTGCACAATTTCCAATGCTGATCTAGTTTCCGGCAAAGTTAAGGGTACGAGATCGGTCGATATCAAAACCAACGGGAGGTACATGTTTAACGGAAGGTACATCTTTGACGGAAGTTACAGCTACGACGAAATATACGCATCTGAACACTATGTTCAATCTCTAGTCAAGTTGGACGACAACGAAGAAGGAAGAATCAAGGTAGTAGGGAACAAGAGAAGACGAAGCTAAGTGATGTCCTTAAACCACAACTCTATGCTTATACACTTTTAACACTTCAGTATGACTCTATTTTATGTAGGAAGTGGTTCTCACGTAACTCGCTATTCTTTATAGTTTACTTCTTCAAAAATTTTTTTACTTGTTATTAGGTTTGTATTTCAACGACATTGCTTCTTTTTATAAAAAAGATTTAAGGTCAGCCTAATGGTTAGAATTTTAATTTGCCTAAGAAGATTCTACATTACAGCGCAAATTATTCACTATACACAATTGTATTTACTGTGTCACAAAGATCATTCGTTCGTTCATTTATTCAAAACAAACCTAAAGTTAAGGTCCCGTTTCGGCCGAAAACTCGTTATATCATGTGTAACTTGTGGCGCGATGTGGGATACTCGTTACTCATTAAATTCCGATAAACCAAACCTTCTCATTTTCCCCTCACAAAATCATCCAATGTCCACTTTCACTCCCCAAAACCTCACCACTTTCTCTCTTCTCCCAAAACCCAACACCAAGCCCAGGCCCAGGCCCGCATCAACCCACTCTCTGAGGACCATAAAATCCTCCTTGACCCCACCAAACCCAAAACCCAACAAGCCCGGCCCGAACACATCAAACTCATGGGTCAGCCCGGACTGGCTAACCAGCTTAACCCGGTCCATAACCTTCAGCAAAGACGAGTCGGGCATACCCATAGCCAGCGCCAAGCTCGATGACGTGTCGGACCTACTTGGTGGGGCCCTGTTCCTACCGCTTTTCAAGTGGATGAACTCTTATGGGCCCATTTACAGGCTTGCTGCTGGGCCCCGCAACTTTGTGATTGTTAGTGACCCGGTTATTGCTAAGTATGTGCTCCGGAATTATGGGACCAAGTATGCTAAGGGGCTTGTTGCTGAAGTTTCCGAGTTCCTTTTCGGGTCCGGCTTCGCCATTGCCGAGGGCTCTCTTTGGACGGTATATTTATTATCTCGAATGTCAAATGTTAAAGGTCTAATGTTTCCGTAACATATGTTAGTGTCAATTTGGTTCTTTGTCGTGTTATCGGCTTTTAGTCGCTGTGTTTAATGTTAAAGGTCTAATGTTTTGTTTCGATACATGCGTGATTGGTTATCGACTTATTTGTCGGGTGTTAGGTGAGGTAAAACTGTATCATGTCTATCATGTGTTATTTTTGTTATGGCCATTTGTTTACAAAACCAACAATGTAGGCAGTTTTGTGAATTTGGGTTGATTTTGCTTTACATTAATGTGAACGTGATGCTACAAAATTTAAGGATTCATGTTAGCGGACGCCAAATCATTTTGGGAATAATGTGGAGGTGGGGGTACGAATACTGCTAGATAAGTTGAAATTCTCGAATGTGGACCGACGAGGTTGTGATGGAGAAATGGAGTGATGGTGTACCAGCCTAGCAATGTAAAAGCTGACGAATTGCGATAAGTTTAGAGCCAGGGGGTGTAAGATATGAGTGTCTTTGGTAGTTTGGTGTTTACATATGTGTGGATAAGGGTGTGTTTGATACGATTTTCAAACTCGAAGGGATAAGTCCGGATTGTTGGAAAATATAGGTTGGTTATTGTATGGGGCGAAAAAATAAGAGAATAGGAAATTGTAATCATGTGTCATGATCGAAGATCATTGAATGAGAAACGAAATTCGCCCCGACCATGGCACAATCGCATGGACGTCGTTCTCAAGGCCACACAGCACTCCCCTAGGTTGTGTGCTCAATCATGGGGAATTGGAACTCTCAAAGGCATGCTCAGAATGTGAGAGAAACATAGAGGAGAGATGTAAAGTGTATGTCAAATGTTTCTCCCAACACCCATTTATATAGCCATAACAATTAGGGATTATGAGATATGACCTCCCCCACTAAAGGCTAAATGATGATGTTAATGGGTGAGATAATGGCATATTAATAGGATTAATGGGGGAATCCTAAGAGGTATACGTGACTTCTTAATATCACTAATAACCCCCCACTAACCTTTAACATACCCTACTAATCAACCACCCATTAACTTAGCATTATTTCCAACACGGATGATTTGAAGTCGTACGTGAAATGGAAAGAATGATTGAGTTTGGCGTATAATTGAAGTAACTAGGAAATTAGGAATGATATAAAGTGGTCCTGTGAAATGTTAATTTAGTAAAATGTAACTTTGGTATGGTGGTTTAGACTTTAGAGTGCTAAACCTGTTGACATTGTATCACTGTTGGCGTTGAGCTTGGGATTTCAAGGATCTTGTTTATAGGAGTATTTTCGGAATGGTACATCAATTTGTGGAGTAACACTCTTCTTCTAACTCTTTGAATTTTGCGAGAGAGGGATGTACAAATTTGAGATAGGTAGTTATGCTGTCAGTGGCACACGGATATTGAGTGATATGCAATAGAAGCAATCCGTACATAGGACACAAATTCTTGTGATAGGAATTCCTGTGATCATTTAGTGTTGTTTAAGTTCCTTCTCCACCTGCCCTGATCTTTGTTCAGAGAACTTTCAGGTTTGGCTATCAGCTATCGGCTACCGGCTTCTTTTCTATGTGCTACAATCTGAATTACTAAGAACGTTCTGACTGTAATTAGTAAGTACTTCCTTAGTCTCTTGTTTATGGAAAGAAGAGTAAATATGAATCTTTAACCCCTTTCAATGTGCTTCTTCTGATTGCGGGTAATATAAGTGTGTTACCATTAAAACATACCGCGTTAAACTGGAGATCTGATCAATCTTCTCAGGACAGTGTATGTTCAGTTTAGAAATTCCGTTAATTCAGTTATGAAGTTACGAGCAAGTCCGGCTTAGGTGTGAACAAAGCCTTCAAACAACGTTTCATGTAAAATGTGTTTCTAAATTCATGATATGGAAGTTTCTGTTATTGAACTGGCTGCTGAGTGGTAATTCACAAGAGGTATATATTTCTATTAACTATGGACGAGAAACCTCCAAAAGCAAGTGTAAAAGTTCATATCTTGTTGTAGGCGAGGAGGAGGGCTGTGGTGCCATCACTTCACAAGAAATATCTGTCAGTTATAGTTGATCGGGTTTTCTGCAAATGTGCTGAAAGAATGGTAGAGAAATTGAAAGTCAGTGCGACCAGTGGCACTCCTGTGAACATGGAAGCTGTATTTTCACAACTTACGCTTGATGTCATTGGTTTATCAGTATTCAACTACAATTTTGATGCTCTAAATACTGATAGTCCTGTAATTGATGCTGTTTACACTTCACTAAAGGAAGCAGAGGCTCGTTCCACTGACATCCTACCTTACTGGAAGGTAATTGTTTTTGCTGCCTCTAAAGCGCCTATATATTCTTCCTGGAAGTCTTTGTATCAAGTACTGAACATAGACCCTTTTCTTGTGCGCATGATTCTCTGACAGGTTAAAGCTTTATGTAAAGTAGTTCCAAGACAAATAAAAGCGGAGAAAGCAGTTACGGTGATCAGGGAAACTGTTGAAGAACTTATTGCGAAATGTAAAGAAATTGTTGAAGCAGAAGGTGAAATGATTGATAATGAAGAATATGTCAATGATGCAGATCCAAGTATCCTACGTTTCTTGCTAGCTAGCAGGGAGGAGGTTTGTTTAACTGATTAAGCCTTTGTTGTCATGTTGGCACTAAGTGTTTATGTAAGAGTAATTGCTTATTGCTCCAGTCAGAATTGAGTTTGTCATGCCGAGTAAACGAAGTAAGTGGAATGTGCAACTATCAGGTATAGATGCAGCAGAATTGAGTTTGTCATGCCGAGTTTGTCAAAATATTATTATTTTCTATTAGTTACTGATGTTTGTAGGTGACTAACAACTATCAGGTATAGATGTAGCAGATTACATTATAATATAGTTGATAGTAAATGTGCAAGCACAGATTTGAAGTGTAAGCAAGGATTGGTGAATAACATATGAGTATATATGTTTCAATATTACCTGGCCAATCAGCCGACTATGAACTATGAAGTGACTTGTGTCCTATGAGTAAAGGTCTAATGTAGAAGTCCAAAAGATATGTAAATGTAGTTGGGCTAATCAGCTTAATGGATGGTTATTTGTACTGTTCATTGACTCATCATTAACAAGTTGGATTGCTGGATGTACATACCTGTTATATCATTGAAATGACATCCTTTCTTTTTGTTCTATATCTTTGAAGAGCTGTATTTACTTTAGCTGTTTGTCTTCTTCTCAACTTCTATGTATTTTATGCCGCAGGTCTCAAGTGTACAGTTACGAGATGACCTCTTGTCAATGCTTGTTGCTGGTCATGAAACTACTGGTTTGGTTTTAACTTGGACTGCCTATCTTCTTAGTAAGGTATCTGCTCGCTTCCAAGGACTAATTTGGTTTATAGGACAGTGCTTTTTATTTAGTGTGGTGTATCAAGAGCTTTTCCCTAAATTCTTTTGCAGGATCCCGCTTCTTTGTTAAAAGCACAGGAAGAAGTTGACAGGGTTCTACAGGGAAGGCCCCCTTCATTTGAAGATACGAAAGAACTCAAGTTTTTGACACGCTGCATCATGGAGTCAATGCGGCTGTATCCTCATCCTCCAGTAGGTCTCCTTCACTTCTGATGAAGTATCATAAAATTCTCATCATAGATTGAACACCTAATTCTATGAATGCCATACATCACTAAGGTTTTACTAAGAAGAGCTCGAGTGGATGATACACTTCCTGGAGACTACAAGGTTAATGCTGGTCAAGATATCATGATATCAGTGTATAATATCCATCATTCATCTCAGGTATTAGACAACTTGCTTTTTTGGTTTCCTGTGGCCACTGAGTAATCTTATTTAGGCACAATATATGCTATAATCAAGAGTTATCTAGGGACAAATTATTTTCCAACCACTTGTGTTCAGCTAATTCTTTCAATGCAGTTGTGTATATAATGCATCATCGGTCTTTCTTATTCTTCCGCTACATGTCATTGTGGATGATTGTTCTACTTAAATTGAAAACTATTCTGGATATTCGGAATTCTTTGTTGTTTTTTTGGCGCTTTTAAGCAAAGTTGCCGCGGTCTTCAATATTCCCTCCATTTCAATCATTTCTTTACGTTGGGCCGGGTTTTGTGAGGGGAACCCAGACCCAACGTAAAGAAATGAATGAAATGGAGGGAGTATCATTTTTAGCTGATCAATTCTTCGAGCTGCATCAGAAATCATATTGGCTTTTCAAAAAGATCATCTGTCTTTAGTTTCTTTTGTGATTATAGTTCTCATCGTGCTCTTTAATGATAACTTACCAAGTTGTTTTGCTAATTGGTTTGTTCTCTGGTACTATGTATGCAAAGGTGTGGGAAAGGGCAGAGGAGTTTGTTCCAGACCGGTTTGATTTGGATGGTCCAATTCCTAATGAATCTAATACTGATTTCAGGCATGCATGTTGTAACCCTTTTGCCTTTCTATATGCTGCTTGACGCATTTGAAATATTTAATCTTTTAGTGCGACAGAAAAACTGCAGTATAGTAAATTGACAACTTCTGGTGTATGTCTTGTGACCTTGTTTTCCCTTTTTCTATGCCCTTTGCAGGTTTATACCATTTAGTGGAGGGCCTCGTAAGTGTGTTGGCGACCAGTTTGCTATGTTGGAAGCTATCGTGGCTCTTGCGATCTTTTTGCAGAACTTAGATTTTGAGTTGGTTCCAGATCAGGATATTACTATGACTACTGGAGCAACCATCCACACGACAAATGTAAATCTTCTCTTCTATAGATAGTGATCAGCTACATACTCTATGTTAAAAAAGCAAAAATGATCAGCTACATACTCTATTCTTGTATACCTGTTCTTTTACTATCTGTCAAAAAAAAAAAAAAAGCAAAAATGATGAGCTACATTCTGCTATCACGATTCCATAATTTGTTCTGTCGTACATCTGTCTCTGGAAGCAAATGTGAAAGAACATATTCATTCTGCTAAACATCTCATTCAAGATTTGGTTTGATCTAAACTTGTTGCAGGGCTTGTACATGAAGCTGAAAGAACGTACACGAGACCCTGTATTTGCTACATGATCTATTTATTAGTAAGAGGTGTTCCATTTTCAAAATCTGGTCATTAGCCTGCACATTCTATTTGCTTGCTCAAATATTTAGAAACCTGGACGTTTTCAATCTTCACTTCTCTGTCGTAGACAGTCAATTTTTGTAGCTCTTTCTTTTCTTTGGTGTCGAAACTCAGTCATCAATAAGAATTCAGTTATGCAGGCTCAGGTGGCATTCTAGAGAGGTTTAGTACTGGCCAAATCTCCGGGCACAATGAGAAGCTCACGGAACTTGACCATGGCCACAAGACATTGTCATTTTTACCACCGACTGCTGAAGCTGTGAACAAATCCTCAAAGTAAGTACAGAAGGTAGAATGTATACTATCCGAATCGACACAGAATAGATCAGTAGTCTATGTACAACTTCCATTGCAGGATACAGTGAACTGTGTATATGAACATGTTACTAATTGCAATTTTCGGAGCACGTATATAAAGTAATTCCAACTTGTTGAGTAAAAAATTTACGTTGATCTCAATTTTCATGGTACATGTGGTCTACAGAGATTCTATGATTTATAAATTGTTCTTGTTTTGTCTGAAAATGGAAAACTTTGTCATCACATCAGACACCTTTCTTGAACTCTCAAATGAAGTTCAAAAAAGGGTCAGATTGGAAAGATTTTCGATACTCTTTCGTCTTTAAGATCCAACCGTTTTGTTTGACAAGTAAAGGTCATGAATCCCAAGTTGGTAAAATTGTCCTACTATAAGACGGTCTCGCATTATAACAACTATATCAGTTTCCGCAGGTTTAACCGATGATACTCCTCAATATCAACTCACAGTCTACTAGTCTAGTAACTAGCAACGACTACGCGATCGCACATCAACATAAACGAACGATAATCACGAAAAAACGCAGATGTCAATTGGTTTGTCTGTCAATTTTGACATTATGTGTAATGTCCGTTCATAATAACATGAGCGTGCCAAACCTCGTCATGTGAGTAACTGAGTAAGAACCAATTCGAAATTAAATAATCACTCTTTCCAGCAATATTTACATGTTTTCGAAAAATCGAGTAAGTTTGGCCATATGCTATCAAGTGATGTGTAAGTATCATCATCCTAACTACCACCATATATAAACACAACACACAGCTTTCATCTTCATTCATTTATCACGGATTTGCCGAACATATAATCAAACAAACGGCAAAAAAATGTCGCCGGGAAAAACTGCCACGTCATCGCCGGTGGTAGACGAGACGTCAGAAAGAAGGAACAAAGCAAGGCTGGCAATACTTGAACTGGCCAACATGATCAGCGTACCAATGGCCTTAAACGCCGTCGTTCGCCTTAAAGTTCCCGCCGCCGTGTGGGCTTCCGGCGCCAACACCCCCGCCACCGCCGCCGAGATCATTTCCCGCGCACTTCCCGATACGCCCACAGCCGACGCCGATAACCTCCAGCGCATCCTCCGCCTTCTTTCTAGTTACGGTGTCTTCACCGAACATCCATCGAAAGGGGACCATAATACCGCTCTTAGGTAAAAAGTCGGTTTTTTGTTTTTGTTTTTTTTTCCAAATGTCAGATAGCTTAGTTGGTAAATTACGTCGAGTACATGTTAATGTGTGGGATTATATTGTTTAGTGGGGCCCTGAATCCTTGATCGATTCCAAATGTCAGATAGCTTAGTTGGTAAATTACGTTGAGTACATGTTAATGTGTGGGATCATATTGTTTAGTGGGGCCCTGAATCCTTGATCGAATCTCTACCATTAATTGTTTATTCATTATCTACGTTTAGTTTGGATTTGAAAATGTGAAACGATGTCAAGATAAACAGCGTAAAGAATTCAAAGTTGTGATCATGTAACATGACTCTTAGTAATTATTATGTTATGTGGGTACACTACATTTCGTATGCATTTTTGCCATAATGCCATTACATGTCAAATACAAGACTAGGAGTACAACATGTCGGCCACGTAATTGTGTTATTACAAAATGATTTGGACTCGGCTAATAAAACAGTTATACGCAAATCGTCGTATATTTGAGCCAAGAAAATGTTGCAATTGTTGAATTTCCATCATTTTGTTAAGTGTTCATTGGTTTTAAGATGTAGGGAGAAAAAAGTTGCGTACTTTATAGAAGTTTAATCATGCAACAGGTACTCCTTGAGTGACGTAGGCATGACGTTGGTTGGGGACGAGGAAGGGTTGTCGTACGGAGAGTACGTGCTGCAGCACCACCAAGACGCATTGGTAAAAGCGTGGCCTTTGCTGCACAAGGCTGTTGAGGGCCCAACCTCGGTCACTCCTTTCGAGGTGGCGAACGGGGAGCCGGCGTATAGCTACTATGGGAAGGATGAGGAGATGAATGTGCTGATGCAGAAGGCAATGGCGGGCGTGTCAGTGCCGTTTATGAAGGCGGTTATCGAGGGCGGGTATGATGGGTTTAAGGATGATGGAGGGGTTAAGAGGTTGGTTGATGTTGGTGGCAGTGCTGGGGATTGTTTAAGGATGATTATGAATAAGTATGGTAATATTAAGGAAGGGATTAATTTTGATCTTCCTGAGGTTGTTGCTAAGGCTCCTCCTATCCCTGGTAAGCTGCATTATTTGATTACATCAAAATTGTCACATATCTGTTTGTTTTGTAGTATTACTGATTTTTTCGAGTTGTGAACAATGCCTTGTTTATTCTCCCATTGAGCTAGCTGATATCCGTTTTTGTACATTTCTTGATCTAAAGTGCGAGGTTTTGTTTAAGACCGTCTCACCAAACATATGTAGTTTCCCAATCTCGAATTGTGATTGAGTTATAGCTTCATCCACCAAATTAAGTTCACTCTAATTGTTACTTTTGCTTGATTTGAAGGATTAGAAACTCTTGCAGTTTTTGCTAATGGTTCTTTTGGTATAGTGCATTTATCATGGACTAATTTTTGTTATAGGTATTACTCATGTGGGTGGAGATATGTTCAAATCGATTCCTTCGGGTGATGCGATCTTCATGAAGGTACATTTCTTAGCCCCCTCTCAATTCCTGCTATGTTCGAGATGTAACTTCTTGTCTATGGAAAAGAATTTGAGAAAACTAGTCAAAAAAGAAACCTGTGTGGAAGCGGCTATTCTCACACCTTAACACCTCTGCTTAGACTTACTCCTTTCAAAATACGGGTTTCAAAGTATCAATTTTAACTGTGAAAGGAGGGGATTGAAAGTATACAATTGGGGTGTCGGAATAGTTGCTCCCCATCCGTATTTGTAAAATCGTAGTTGATCTGTATTAATAATTGAAAATAGATCCGTGACAAACTCAAAAAGACCTGGGTTAGGTAGATGTGTCATGTGTGGTGTAGGTGCCCTGTGATTTATGGTGAAAGGGATCCTATACAGTTGTACGCATTGTTGCATCCGTTTGTGCTCACACACTATTGCTTTATTGATTGTGACTCCTGATACATCGTACTTGTTAACATCCTGCAAGCTGCAACTTTGTCAAATTTAATGAATAATTGAAGCTTCATAAACAAGCTTACATCAACCACACAAGAGGGAGTCATTTTTTTGTGGCAAATGATTCACTTGTGTTGGTACATACATTGATTGTATCATTCTAACATTGGGTTTATAAAATGCCTGCAACTCCTTGTCTGTTGACGTATTAAAATAGAGTTGCTGTTTAGTAAAGACAATCAGCCACATGTGTGTTTGTGTTGTAGTCGTTGGGTTCATATAATAAATCTGATAGCTGATTCTGAGAATATTTTGAAGATTCTGCTGTATTCAGAGTTTTGTGGATGTAAATGTGTGATTTGTTGTTGAATAATCTAGATAGACCTCGTGGGCTTACTTCAGTTCTCATGATATTTTCTCTTTAACGAATATATAGGTCTGTCTTCGGTTTATCAAAACCTCGTGTGAAAATTGTTCTCCTGCTTTCAGATAACCTGTTTTCTGAACGCGATAGACTTGTGGCCTTAACAATGTGAAACCATTCCTTTTTTGTACTGTTGAGTGTTGATGGACTTTGGGAATCACAATGAACCTAAAGTTTTAGAAGTGTGTGTTGTTTCATTTTAGTATTACCCTGGAAGTTGGAAGGCTTCTGATTACTCTCTAGGCGTGTGTGTAACTGACTAACTGTAGCCAAGCATTTCTCCAGTACTAGTTGTCTTTTGTTAGCTAAATGCTGATTGAATGACACATCTCCTGATCTCCACGATAACTCATTCTCGAACAGGATGTGGAAAAGTTCTTTTGATAGATAATATGTAGTACCAAACATGCATCCATATCTTCTCAGATTCTCAAGTGTAATTTCACTCTGATTATATGCTGAGGCTTTCGCTTTCAATTGCCCCTGCTATATGGAGGTTTCTTGGCCTATTGTAGTTGCACCCTTTCGGTTGTCCCTGAGACATGGAGGAAATTCAAGCACAGCTTTTGTTACTACTAAATCTGGAAGACTAGAACCTTGCTATTACAAGTATTGACGTATTGTTACTGTGAGCGCGTGTCTCAGCAATGGAGTCTGATATGTACTGCTGGGTTGTTCAATTGTTTTTTATTTCTGAACAAGACTGAAGAGCTTCTGATTTCCGTCTTTATTGCTTCCAATATCCAAGTAAAACTGTCAATAGTTATTAGCTACTGAGTATCTTGGTTCTTTTTCCTTTGTTTATGCTATTCTGATTGTATTATGCAAATTTTGTACAGTGGGTGATAACAACATGGACAGACGATGAAGTCAAGTTGATTATGAAAAACTGCTATGACGCGCTTCCAGTTGGGGGGAAGTTGATAGCCTGTGAGCCAGTGTTGCCAGAGACCACAGATGACAGCCATCGGACACGAGCCCTTCTTTCAGGCGATATCTTTGTCATGACAACATATGGTGCCAAAGGAAGGCACAGGACTGATGAAGAGTATCACCAGCTTGGGAACTCTGTCGGGTTTCCCCATTTCAGGGCTGTACATATAGACTACTTCTTCACTGTATTAGAATTTCAAAAATGATCTGGGTATGTCATTCAGGCTTCATTAATGCTAAGATTTGACAATATTCAACAGTGCACTCTGCAAATTAGAAATTTTGCAGTGTTCCTGGGTGGCAGCAAGTGAAAATCTTCACTAAACAGGCTACCTTCATATGGAACATTCAAAAGTGCACTGGAGTATCAAATTATTGAGTAATGAACAGTTTTTGTTTGAATATCAAATTACAGAAAGGTAACTGTGAATTGTTTTGCATATTTGTTTGTTACAGTAGGTCTGTGATGTTGTTTGACATTGAGTCTGGTTAGAGAGACAGTTCCATGACACTGTAATGATCACAGAAGGGGGGATGTTTCATCAAATTACGGTATATACGACAGACTTAGGGAACTTCATTTATGGGTAGGTGTGCAGATCTGAATATCTGATACCTGATGTATAAAGTAATACGAGTATACCAGAGCTGGTGGTTCAGTGGATCATTGTAACCGCGTACTTGGTGTCTGAATCACGGAGTGACTGATTAGGCTAATCCTTTGTGCTATAAAACAAACTTCAGATTAGTGGGGTGTGTCCTTAGGCACGCCGCTTTCTACGAGGATTTCTCCCGGAAACTTGAACTAAACCAAATTTCTTTAATTTGCTAGACTCTCCCCTGAAGGAGGGTTCTCCACCATGGCATCACATTGATCACAAAAGTTAACAGCTGAACTATTAAAAAGAGTAATGTTTACCTGGACCCGATTCTGAATATGGAGATGAAAACTGAAAATGTTCCTCTTTCATAATTGTCTGAAAGAGTTGCAACGGTTGTACGACTGGTATACTGATACTAAGCTCGCTTACAACACGCTAATAAAATAATGCATATTCCTAGAACTGTATGTACTCTAAGAATGCAGATATCTCGGACGGATAGATTGATTAACATCATCTGATTAAGCTTACCAACAGTAAAGCATGGGTTCCCGGTGTAACTTGAACAAGCTTCTAGCATTTTCCATATATGGCTTGCACATATTGGGTGCCTACATGTCTGATATTCATTTCCTGCACTTTTCACTAACATTTCAATCTCTGCAGTCTGCTGTTAGGAAGTACGAAGTAACAATTTGGTGGCTTAATGTTACTGTATGCATCCAACTGATGTTTCCTGTAACGGCTGTAAGTCTGATAACTTCTTATCTCGAGTTCTTGCAGTCGAACGTTCATCTGTTCAGACAAAACTGAAGATCCGTGCTGTAGCCTCATTAAACTGCTGTTGCAAGTGTGAGGCTTTGAAACTAAAAGGATTTCAAGACAGGATTTGCTCTACATTTTGCCTAGAGCTTATCTCAGAACTTTCTTGGATTAGGATTTCAGAGGCTTTAGGACCTAGAACATCTGAACAGTACAACAGTAATTTAGTAGAAAATTATTTTATTTTTCAAGTCCCTGGTAATCTGTGATTCTGTGTAAATGATTGCATGCTACTAACATTTATAATCTGCATCGAAAAGACCTGCCACAGATGTCGTAGTTGCCAGCATCTTAGGTTGCTCGGTCTCTTTAAGTTTGTTTTCTCTTTCCGTAAATGTTTTTGCTAGACACTGGACACTCGGACATGGATATGGACACTTGCACTTGATCAGTGCGATATCCATGCGACATACTTGTACCTGAGTCCGAGCACCATAGTTAAGTCTGCATTGAATCTGATTTATAGTAGATTAAAAAATGAGCACTTCTAACTGATGGTCCCTATTAATCTTAAGGTCTTTGTTGCACTCATCTATCTTTTTGCTGTACCAGGACAATTTTATTTGCTGTAAAAGCACAGAAGTAGAGGTTCTGCTGGTATCAAGAAATATGCGACTTAAGGTACTGTGGTATATCTCATCCAACTTTATGCAGATGCTTTCTTAAACTAGCATTCCAATCTCTGCTGGCAGGACGTACCAACTCAGGTAAAATTTTCGGGGACGAGGTGTACTTGAGCTCTTATATCAGTCTTGGAAGTTTGGCATTAAGCACCATATTATGAACCAGAAAGGTCAGTGTATATTGTAAAACATACTCCCTCCGTTTCATTCATGTATTCATATTCCTCACGTAATTTGAAGAACGTAAAGAAACGAACGAAACAGGATTACAAATCAGGTAAGGATCATCGTAAAGGTGATGAAAAAAAAGGTCACAAGTACTAATGCCTCATAAGGTGAAAATACAGAACAGGTTGCTGGTAGAATTTTGGGAAGACGTCATGCATTTCCTGTTTATTGTCGCGTCTCTTACTGTATCAGTGTTGAACATATGAGTGGATAGATTTTTGTGCAGTTTTCTTGTGTTCACTGCACTTTCTTTCTGTAACAGATAGCACCCACACTACTTGGTCTTTTTCTTACCAAATCTTCAGTGGGAAGTTACCTTAGCTTGGGAACCTAAATCATCATCTAATTTTATGTGAGCTGAGGGACTGAAATATTTGGAACTGGAAATCAAACCTCGGTCCTGATGAAATGTCACCATAGGCATGCAACTATGCAAGTATGCAACACATCTTTCATAGTTCCATGTTAGTCTGATGTTATCTGAATATCGCGCTCTTTGATTAAGTTCATCTGCTCCTAGCTTCATTAATTTGCAGCAGTATTAGCAATGTGACAGGAGCTCTGAAATTAATGGATTTTTCGACAAGTTAATGCTTGATAAGGCTCTAGCACCTACATCACACGAACAACATAAGTACAGTCTAGTAATCTTTGTGGGAAATGAATCAAATGATTGATTGAATAATTGCTTTAGGTTGCTCGGACTCTTCATTCTTCATTCTAGGCCGAAACCATGACATGTTTCAGAAAATGGACAAGGCCTTATTGGAATAATCTCTATTTATTTCTAATAATAACTAATATATGATTTCATGGTCTAATATTTCCGATCTTATGATCTCATACTCATATAGTCATATCCTTCAATAGCCCTAAATATAATCGAATCATTTGATACTTCTGAAAAGTCTTTTGAGTAATAAGGTTAATGCATTATGATCACTTCTAATTAAGAGACGGTCCTCGTTAAGTCATTAGTCTTGATCATTATCTTTGGTGCACTAATCTAGCCTTTTTTGCTGTACCAGACAGTATATATGCTGTAAAAGGACAGGTTTTGGGTTAAAACCCAAATAAGGAACTATTGATCAGGTTCTGCTGGTATCAAGTAATATGCTCTTCAGGGTACTAAGGTATATTTCACCTAACTTTAGACAGATTCTTTCTTATGTGGGAAATTTTTGCAAATTTATGTCACTTTTGTTTGTCTTCTGCTTTTCCTCTTTTATTTTCTAATCTGAGCTTTTTTCCTGATGACATTTCCCTAAATGTAAAAATGTGCATCTGCAGCTGCAGAAAACTACCTTTTCACATCTCAGTGACACTGTCAGAAATGCACTAGAAACTGTACTACAAAACCCATTTTACTGCTTGTACTGCCATTTTCTACACCTCAATGTTTCTCGAAAACTTCTTTGTTACATGTGAATTCTACAGGAGAAGGTTTAACAAAAATTTGCCCTGATTCCCTCACCTTTTCAGTGAGGGAAGTCGTGTGGGAAAAACTGTTAAGGGTGTGGGAATAGTCGCACCTGGTACCTAGGAAGGATAACATCCGACTTTTGGATGGCCTAGGGTCGATTTATCAAGTCTAGAGCTATACAAAACTATCGTTTTCAGAGACAATTATACCATCAAACACGCGAAAACAGAATTATAAAATGCAGTTTAGGCCCAAGAGACAGCAAATTGGAAACCTGAGGAATAATAATGATGATTTCATCAGGATCGCGCTGGCCTATCATGTTAACTAAAGGGCAGAATGGTTAGATTATTAAGTATTTTTGAGCCAAAACAAACAATTTATTAACAAATAATGTATGATTATGAATTCAATTGTATGATTAAATTATGTGATTACTCTTTGCAGTAGAGATCTGCATGCTTAAATTTGCTATAAACTGTACTGTTTCAAAATCAGCATCACATGGACTATTGATGGGCAGACTGTCCAAAATACAGTCCCTTTCTGTTTGTCATTAGTCATTACGCAATCAAGAAAAAGTCACCCAACATTATGCTGATGCAGGATATACTGAGGATGTAATAAGAAGATTTCCAATATCGTTACTATATGGCCGTTGTTTGCATGTGTCAGCTAGTTTAAGTGGTAAAGTTACTCGGGCTTAGTTACTCGTGATCTGCGTTTGATCCCTTCAGCATCTAAATTACTCTTATAGCACATTCTTATAGGGAAAAAAGATTAAATGACTTTTTATTGCATCATCATGCTGAACAGAAAATCTAATTCGTTCAAGGGGATAACAACACAGCCAAAACATTATGCTGATGCACAGGGCGGCATATGTATATCAATATAATGCAAGTGGGAAAATCTATAATAAGGGGCCACCATTGGTAGTCGACTCGTAACTCATTATATGTCCTACTCCGTTTTGAGTCTTCTGACTAATCTAATTCACCTAATTTTACGCTACATATTACTCCTATACAATAGTATCGTTTTTCTTTCGTAAGATTAGTACCATGATGACGAGACCCTACCTGCTCCTAGTTCTTGACCAGGGAAAATCAACTAAACTCCCTATTGATGACTAGCTAATCTGATTGGTGCTGATCAAAACTCACAAATTAAGCTTTTAATTACTATATCAAGAGACCGACAAATCCCACGTGTCCCCGATTCATTGGCGGACGAATTAACAACTAAATTACATTAGTGATGACTTCAGCCTAGACTTACCTCATCCATGCATGATTAAACTAGTGCAATTAGTACTAATAGTATATTAGTGTAGGAAGAGTTGTACGCATACTAAGGGGAATTTGTGTTGGCATAACTCACAGCATATGCTTCGAAAGATGCTAACTAGCAACCTCCACTTCACTCTCACACTTTACTTTTCAAACATTACTTTAAACCAAAAAGTGACTACACACCACTACATAACTCACTTATTTACCACTTTTCACATTACCATGACCTAAGATTTTGAGACCCCCCTTCTATATCAAGCATAAATAGCTACTTGTAAAACCCTCTTAACACACCAACACACACCACCCCACCATAGAAGAGCAACTAACTTCTACATTATTATCCTTTCATCTCCAACCACCCCAACCTCCGCGCTTTCTGAGACAACGCGGGAGTTGGGGTGGTAGGAGACTTCGCTAGAGGGCGATGGTGATGGTGGTGGTCGTGGTTGTGGTTTTTGTCCACTCCTGGGTCGGCACGATGCCGACCAAGGAGACATTTGAGCTAAAATGGTTCTAAGAAAAACCATGATGCTTCTTCTTGAATCTACTTATATCATCATTTAAGTGGAGAAGAAAAGAAGAAGAAAACATGGGTTTTTTTTCATTCATTGTTTAATAGGGCAACTTGAATCCTTTGGCATTTTGGCTTCCTCAGATGATCACACTCATCAAAATGTTCGTATGTATCTTCATGCTTGAAATGAAGTGGGCCTCGAGGAAATCTTTCGAAAGGGCAAGGCAGATTATGTATCTTCTATCTCCTCTGCTATACTTTCTATTATTAGAAACTCCTTCTATTTACAAATGTAGTGTTTTATTACTATTGTTATTATAGTTCTAACTTCTAAGATATGAATGTATTGTTTGATCATGATGCAAGAGAATTATGAAGAGAGCTTTTTATTTTTATTTTTCTTTTCTAATTTGGGTTTTCATTTTAGTACTTTAATTTGTCAATGCAAATTGTATTTGCCTAGTTTTCATGATCATGATTCATGACAACTAAGCTAGCTCTATGCAATGTTGTTCAAAAGAGTACTTGTGTGTATATCAAAAAGAGTGTTTTTGCTTTCTTTGTTCTAACTATGAGCTTTGATTGGTTCATTTAGACTATTTTGACCCAAATTCTCCGAGGGTGAATATGAAATTTTGTATTATTCTTATATTTCGCATGTATATATCTTAATATGATATAAAATCATTGTTTGATCCTCATTTGTCAACTTAAATCAACACCTTTAGTTGAAAATCGAAATGGTTCATTCACGTGGTAATAGAGTATGGATGTTGTTAATGCTTTAAGTTCAAATCTTGTTACTCCTTACTTCGATAATTGACATATGAATCTTAAGGCCTTCGCATTACATGCACCTCAAAAGTCAGATTCAAGAACATTTAAGCGAGGGGGCTTATTAAGGTGTAAACCAAATTTGGGTCTCCCCGTCTCAATCATTAGCATATAAACCGTTTTAAGAATTTCACTATTGTGGCAATCAGTTTTCTTCCGTTTACATGTTACAATATGAGCTCAAATTACATACCCTGTGGACTTGTGGAGTCACCAGTTCACCACACTCATGCACGGGCCATCAGTCGTCATCGACAAAGCTCATGTAACATTGTTGGCGCGACCCACTAAAAATCAAGTACTTCAAAGAAAAGTAGCGAAGGAGAAAAAGTGCACGCATGGTAACTTACCATTGGCAAAGAAGAGGAAAATCAAAGTTGTCAAACAAAATGAATTATTTTGGTGGATAGAGTAGAGGGGATTATTACTCGTGATTAATACCCGATTTGTATCCGAATCTCCAATTTTATGAATAAAAAACCCTTCAAAACTAATTGTTAGAATTTAGAACAACTTGTACACTTGTGAATTTAGTAGAAATTCACCATCCAACGCACAAATCACAATTGCACAAACATTCTACTTCATTCTTAGGATTTTATTTTTTAATTAGAGAGTGAAAGAGAGAAAAAAAAAAAAAAAAGTAACAAAGTCAGAAACAGTGAATCACAGGAAGAAGAAATGAAAGGGCGCAATAAGATTTTTTTTTATTTGGTAAATTACTATTCAGGGCCGGCTGGGAGATTTCGGGGGCCCTGGGCGAAAGTCTTTTTGGGGCCCCGATATGTCATAAGCATATGAATTGCGAATTTAATATTTGTTCGATTTTATTGTTAAAAGTACGATTTTTTTTTTCTTCCTAACAAAGTTGAAAGTTTATAATTAGTACTCCACTTCTCAATTGAAAAAGTTTAAGATACCAAGACAAGCCATAAAAAGTTTTGCTTGGAGAAGTATCGTTGGTGTAAAGGGTATGTTAGAGGAGGGCTGTCGTTGGTTGGTAGGTGATGGCAGGTCGATAAGGGTATGGAGGGATCGTTGGACCTTAACGGGGCCAACGTTTAGATTGATTTCTCCAAGGCGATGGGAGCTGGATTTGAGAGTAGGAGAGTGGATTGACCCGGAGCTCAGGGTGTGGAAGGAGAGTGTGGTAAGAGAGCACGTGTTGGAGTTCGAGGTAGGAGACATTTTAAAAATCCCTATCACTTCTTATGAGGAGGGCGACAGATTGGTGTGGAGCTATAGTAAGTGTGGCGAGTATACGGTGAAATAATCCGGATACCATTATGCCAGGGAGCGAAGTAGGTTAGTTGCGGGTGGGGAAGGCTATAGCGAGGGAAAGGCGCGGGTTAGCTGGTGGAGGGGAATTTGGCGTCTGCCACTGCCACCGAAGGTGAAGGCGTTTGTGTGGAGGTGGTGCAATGGAGCATTGTCTACGAGAGTCAATATCCAACGCCGTATCACGGCCGCGGATATTACGTGTCCCAGATGTGGGGTAGAGGTCGAGGACGAGGTTCATGCGATTGTGTTTTGCCCGGCTGTTCGGGGGGTTTTGGAAAGGGTTGGGGTTGACGTGCATGATTGGGAGGGTTGCAAATCGGGCCGAGACCTGGTAGATAAGTGGAGGCATGGGGATGAGGGCAGGGAGGGGCGGGTGTGTTTCATGGTCGCGTGGTCTATTTGGTTCTGGCGTAATGAATTTACACACGGGAAGGAGGGGGTAGACGAAGAGATGGTTGCGGGGAGGGCGATTTCTTATCTCAATGCCTACACGGAGGCAGTAGGCGAGATGCGAAGGAAGGCGCGGGTGGGTTTGAGCGGCTGTGGGGAGGCTATTGGGAGACCGCCCCCGGGTGGGGTGGTTAAAATTAATGTGGATGGGGGTGTGCTGGGGGATAACGGGTCGGGGTTAGGTGCTGTAGTTCAAGGGGAGGAAGGTGATATCTTAGGGGTTGGCTGCAAACAGGTACGAGAGAAATGGGATCCGGAGATTGCAGAGGCCAAAGCAGCGGAGTTCGAGCTAAAGATAGCGTGGCAACAAGGCGTGGAGAAGGTGATACTGTAGTCCGATTCACTCAAGCTGATTCAGACACTCAGGAAGCAGAAGTTCGATTCTACCTATTTCGGTTTGGTTGCTTTAGACGTTTTTCGTTTTTCACAGAACTTTAGGGCCTGTTTGGTATCGTTTTCTGTTTTCAGTTTTCTATTTTTTTGAAAACCAAAGTCCCGTTTTTGAAAACCAGAAAAAGTGGTTTTCAGTTTTCAGTTGTCAGTTTTCATTTTCTGTATGATTATTATAGAAACATACAGTTTAAATTAAATTTTGCAACTTATTTATACTAATTTTTTTACGCAAAAAACCAAGAACTGAAAATGGCAGTGATACCAAACGGGCCCTTAGATTTTGTTCTTTTAATCATGTTCGTCGTAGTGGCAATAGGGTAGCTCATTTAGGTCCTATAAACTATACTACTCGTGTTTGGGTCGAGAGTGGCCCTTCTCATGTACTTGATTTAGCGGCCTCGTATTTCGTGGCCGCAGTTACGTAATAGAGTTATTCAGCGTTCCTCTTCAAAAAAAAGATACCAAGACAAGGAAAATAAGAAGGCGACCTGGAACAAATTACAATAGCAATTCCACTGAGGCAACTTATGTTACATGAACGATATTGCATGTTAAACTTCTTAACTGTTTGGGAGCCCCGGGCGATGGCCCATGTCGCCCATGCTAATAGCCGCCACTGGTGAAGTGGTCAGCAGCGAGACTATTACGCTCATGAAGTCAAACCACTTTGTTGTAGATCCAGCATAAAAGACATGCATGTTCAAAACACGCCTTAAAACTCGGCTTAAATTATTTCAAATAAAAAACGACTCTAAATACAAATTAACACGAATTCTCTTATAATGTAATTAACGCAATATCACATCACGTATTCGCACAAGTTTCGATTTTCGAAAGTAGTCTATAACATACGGTGTACTAACTAGCCAATAGTAGGAGTGATGATATTTTCGCAATCAAATGCGAATCGTACCAACACAGAAAAGACGCTCCTCAACATATCCAGACATCCAGTGAACGTTTACACTTCCAGCACACGGTGGCTCGGATCCTCTCCTCTGTATCCGCCCCCATAATTTCGACTTCCCCCTTTCTCATTTATATTTTTTTATTATTAAAAAGTACTCACTAACGGAAAACAACTCCGTCTTCCATTGGCCTCTTCCTTTACTTTTTACCCCCCCTTTTAATTTTTCTCTCTCCTCCTCCTTCCCCAATCAAATCAAATAAAAATCCCTAAAAATATATTTCTCATCTTTTTTTTTTAAACTTTTAATCTCAAATCAAAATCAAATCTCCGAAATCCCAAATTCACCTTCTCGAAAAAACCTAATTTTAATTCAATTTATTTTAATTTATCCCCAATTCCGCCGCGTTAGCAATTTTTATTTCGGATTATATATTTAATAGCCGAGGTCGCAAAGGCTAGGGTTTTTTTCGCGACGAATTTTCGGCGATTTGTTTGATTTGATTTAGGTTGTTTTTGTGTAATTGGCGATGGTTTTTTGAAGGTTTGATTGAGGAGAGAGAAAGAGATGAAGAGAGAGTTAGCGGCATTGGAGACGGCGACGGCGGTGGCGGCGGCTTCTCCGGTGGCCGGATCAATTGGTCGGAAAACTAGGTTTGGTAATTCTAATGGTGTTTCTCAGCGTTTAGTTTACAAGCGAGTGAAGAGATCGCCGTCTACGGTGGCTGCTGCGGCAGCGACGGCGGCGGTGGTGATAGGGGAGGAGAAAAAGGAAGACTTGGCGAGTAAGTTGACGGTGTCGAATGGCGGTGTTGCGGTTGAGGTTGATGTTTCGAGAAGTGAGGAGAAAGTAGGTAGCTTGAACGAGAAGGAAGAGAATAGTTTAGGTGAAGGAGAGAAGGAGAGTAAAGGTGTTGGTGCTGTTGATGATGAGTCTATTGGAGTAAAGAGTAACGGCGAAGTTTCGGCGATGGAGGTGGAAGAGAAAGAGAATGAGAAAGCCGAAAATGGCGAAGAGAAGGCGGAGGAGATGGTAATGGAGCGGGGAGTGGTGGCAGTGGAGGATGACGCCGTGATGCATTGTGTTGATAAGGAGGCCGTCATGGAAGAGGCGGCCGTAGCGGTTGAGGAGGAGGTCGTGGCGGAGAAGTGTACGAATGAGAATTTGGTGGATGGTAATGCGTTTGGCGCGGAGGTTGAGATGGAGAAACTTGTGGAAGAAGCTTTGCCGGGATCGCCTGTGAAAGTAGTGGCGAGTGGCAGAGGGAAGAAATTCGGGGTTGAACAGTATCAGAGGAGGTTTACTCGATCAGCATTGAAGTGTAATGTTGTGGAAGATAAGGCAGCAGAAGTTACGGCGAAAGCGAAGGAGGTGAAGGTGGAGGGAACAGTGGGCGAAGTTAAGGCAGAAGTATGCAGGGAAGATACAGCGGTGTTAGAGAACAATGTGGATGAGTGTGCGAGACGAGCTACTCGGTCATCAGTGGGGAAACCTAAGGAGGACGGGCCGGACTCGTGTTTGACAGAGACGAGTGATTCTGTTGTAGCTGATAAAGAGAATGCGGAGACTGGTATTAGTAATAATGAGGATGGAGAGTGTGATATGGACAAACTTGTTGTTGAAGATACCGAAACCATGTCAGGGTCTCCTTCGGATAAGTTAGAAGAAGTGACAACGTCGAAACAGATAGTCGTGTCTAGAACGCCTACTACCGTGAGGGAGCTCTTTGAGACGGGGTTGCTTGAGGGGTGTCCGGTTTATTATGATGGCGGGAAGGTACTTTTTTTCGATTATTCATTTATGTTTTGGTACTTGTTTATGTCTTTATGATGCTAGTGTTGTTAGTAGATTAATATCATACCTTAACTAAATGTGGTTGTGACATTGGTCTTCCCTTTTTCGGATTAGTCGGGAAATCCTTGAATGTATATGGAAACTATCTACTCAATGATTGAGAATATTTTGTTACAGGGTCCAGCAGCGCTTCGGGGAAGAATTAGAGCTATAGGCATATGTTGTCCTTGTAAATTGTGCCGTGGACGCAAAGTGAGTATAGACAGTTATTGCAATTACAGTTTTTTGTGAATATTGCCATTTTGTAAACATCTTGTTTGGTTTAGGGTTTACGTTTTTATATATTTGGTTTCATCATTTAGGTTATAGCCCCTTCTGTGTTTGAGATCCATGCTACTAACGTATACAAGAGGGCTGTCCAATATATATATCTTGAAAATGGAAGGAGTTTTATTCAAATACTTAAAGCCTGCAAGACTCGTATGAAAACAGTAGCCGAGGCAGTTCGAAATGCTATTGGTCCTTTGCCTGAAAGAAAGCCTGTTGTTTGTCTGAATTGCCAAGGTGAGTACTGCTGCGTTTATGTTTTAAATTTGGACTTGCAAATACTGTCCATCTTAAAGCTATTATACGTGATGCTCTGCTCTTTGTTTGCGTTTAGAGCCATATCTCACCATGGACCCAGAATGCTCAGATCCAGTGTGCTGTGCATGTATTATGTCGAATATGTCTCCTGTTGGCCCGGTGTATTCTTCCCGTAGAGTGTGCAGGTTTGGTTTCTTAGCTTGGCTACATTTCCGGTCTGTTTTTAGTCAATGTATGTTACCTCATTTTTGTACTAGAATATTCATATGTGCTCGATAGGTCACGGGTTCAAGTCCTGGGAGCAGCCTCTTGTTAAAAAAAATATGACAAGGGAAGGCTTGCCCCCTGTACACCCTTGTGGTGGGACCCTTCCCCAAACCCTCGGCTTGCGGGGTCAGCAATGTGCTGCCCCTTTTCTTATTTATATGTGCTGTTATGATTCCTTATGAAACTTTCCTTATTTGTGGTTTGTAAAATATGCGTTGTTCTCCATTATGGAACTCTTAGCTTTTCCACAAGCCGTAAGTTGAGTTAATGCTTAGGAATGCTGCATATATTGGAAGGGGTAGTTATTGTAGGTTCTGTAGGGATTTAAGGCGCAGTTGTTTCCAGAGTTGGTTAAAGGATCTAGAACCTTTGGCTTTTTGTGCTACAACTCATGTCCTGATATGATCTGCTGATGTTTCAATGGTTTTACTACTCCAATTATAACAGATCGAAGTAATGTTAGAAGTTAACTTATGTGGTGTGATTAGGGGGCTGCGTGTATGTACATCTGTGAAGTTGTTCAATAAGGAGAATAGTTTTCATGCGAAGGGTGCATTTGTCGAGTTTTCTTATGGCAAAATCGATAGGATCCTCTCTGGAGTCTGGAATCAATCTATTTGTTGAGCAGTTTGCACAGAAGTGATAGTATTGTTACGAAGAGTACTATTCTTTATATGCAGAGCAATAAGTCCGACCATTGGCTGTGAACACTTCTGGGATGTACATCTATTTTTGGCTCAAGGGGATAATTATTATGCAAATGGTGCATTTTGTCATTCTCTTTGAAGTCTAGAATCAATCTGTTTGCTGAACTGTTTGAACAGAAGTGATGGTATCGTTATGAAGAGTATTCATATGCAGAGCATTAACTCTAGCCATTTGCTTTGGAACACTACTGGGATCCATGTCTTTTTTTAGAACTTCATCACCTCAGGGTCTTTTCCTGAGAAAATATTAATGGTATTATTTTTGGTCTTGCTTAACATGTTTCTATTTTCCACATTGAATGATAGAAGAAAGTTTCCTGATATATCTGCAGAAACACTTCCTGGATGTTTTTTTTTTTAATTCTCGTTTAGGTTCCCAAACTCTAGGAGAATATATTTTCGAGTCAAACAGAGTGGCTAGAAAGCCTGAAAGCAGTCATGTTGACTTCAACTCAAAGTAATATTAAGATTTAGTGTTGACTGAGTCCTTGCAAGACAGTCTTTTGTGTTTTGATATGGGAAGCTGAAACTTTCAAAAGTTTTTTACCGAACAGTTTGATAACTTAATTTAGCGTGTGCGGAGTACCTATTATCGCTTCCTTATCTTTTTGTCCTTTGAAAGATAGAATATTGATCTACACATCTGATCAATTCTCTGTTTGGCACATGGGCATCTCCTTAATTTTTCTTCTATTGTGTATATAAGTTAGAGCGTCAAACACTTAATGCATAGATTCAGTTAGACTCATGTGTAAGCCTTGTGCTAATGTTGGCTTCTTTGTTGCTAGCTGCTTTGTTAGCAAGCAGTTCTTGGATGAGGGGCGTCCTCCTAGCCCCATATCTTACTATATCCCTGAGCTAGCAGCAGTGACCTTTAAATCATTTTGGAAGTATTTAATGGCGTGAGTTTAAGAATAATTTGTCTTAAACCCAGATCATGTCTCTTCCTCAGCCACATGCAAGTTAAAACATATGATTATTGCTGCGGCTCTGTATTGGCTCTTTAAAACAAATTATACTCTTTAAGTTGTTGTCTGCATGAGCAATTGTCTGTTTTTTTCTGTCCGTGGATTTCTTGTTATGCCGATAGGAGGGTGGTTACTATTGATGAGCATGAATTCTGTGCTGCAATCTACTGGCTCTCTTCTTGTTTGGTATGGACTATGGACCAGTGACTTGGAAAAAATATCTTGGAAGTTGGAACTATCTGAATTGGTATATGCATTAATTTGTAGCTAATAAACCCAAAGTGTTGGTTTCGCAAATACCTCTATGTGTCGTTCAATATTGGACTAGTTTGAGTAATATAGATTTGGACAGTTCTTAAGATAGGATAAGGTGTTGTGCACTTGGATGACAATGATGCATCATAAAATGTTCTTTGCAATCAATTTATATTGCTTGGAAATGATTATTACCTTTTGCGATTCCTTTAGTTGCTTGTTTCTTCTACTGTTGGCCCCTCCCTCCTTTTTTCTTCTGTGTATGCCTTGGTCCAAGATAGGATTCACAGCTTAATTGCTGCACATGCGTAGAATGCAAATGATCAGTTAATGTGTCTTTGTTGTCTTCAGAGTTGTTTAGTATTACTGTTTGTTCTTGGGTGTCACTTTGTTGCATTGAAACTTGAAAGCATGTTCTTGCACTTTCAGTTCTTCCAAGTATGGTACTTCTCAAGCTGTGTCATCATATGGCAAACTCCAAGATTGTAATCTAGAAAACCCAGCTTCTAAAAAAAGTAAAGGAAAATCTGCTAAGAAGTAAGCATTCCTCCTGCATTCCATATTCTTTTCCACCTTGTTCATCATTTTAGCCTGTACGTAGTTTTGCATGATTTTATTGCCCATATTACTATAAGTTAATAGTTAGGATAGTGTCCAATACTCTTATGTTGTATCTTTTTTTTCTTCAGGAAAGCAGGAAGACTTCCTTCCTCTAAAATGCGCAGCAGTCCGAGGACTGGTAGAACTTCAGAACCAAAGACTTCGGAGAAAGCAGCAAAAAAGTAATTTTTTTTTTATTTCTTTGTTGATCGACATGTGTTCTTTGATTTGATCAGTGATATGCGTTTAGACTTTGTTGATGGCTTGACGCATCTGTCAACTTCAAACTAAAGAAGTCAGGAAATTTGATTTTTGAAGAACGCCCGCACACCAAATATCATATCACAACGAAACCATCACTTCATTCTCAACTTAACTTTAATAGCTGAGAATAGATTTCCAGCATGAGAACTATGTTTAGATGGGCAAAGTGTTTAGAGAGGATGGACAGACGTGCAGTATCGCAGAGTGGTATTTCACTATATCATTTATTGGAAGCAGTATTTTAAGTCTAAGATTCTGCCAGATAAGTTGTTTTCAGATGTCTGTGTATCTTGGTGCCTAGGTTTAAATGTTGATGTGGGCTTAGACCTGCCCCCCTCGTTTATGCCTCCAATTTTAAATTGCTTTGCCAGCCCTTGTGCTATTCTAAGAATCATGATTACTTCCATTCATATAGTATCAACAGAATCACTCTCAGCTTAGTATGACATCCCCACTATACCAGACTATAGTATTGTCATAGATATAATGCTGATATTACTATTGACTAGGTAGTGTGAATCTGCCTCTCTTTGTATCTGTTAGGAAATCCATGTCTAATTTGGGAAGTTAACAGGTTTTCAAAGTTGTGTCGATATGGTAACACTGCATCAAATTTGTTATAGAAAATTCCGAATTGATTTACATTTTTTGTATTCAAACTTCTTTGTTCTTTCTCCCCACGTCAACATTTTTTATTGTCTAGGAGGAATTACACTTGTTAGTAGTTTCTATGAGCTCAAATACTTGTTGATTTGTTATACTCTTGCTACCAGAAAGACGTGCAAAAAAGTTACCATTGGTTTTTGTTTTTCCATAATTTCAGTTCTGAAGAAGTGTTTCAAGAGCCAAAGGCTTGCAGCAGTCCGATGACAGGAAAATCTTTAGCCTCAAAGACTCCCAAAAAACGACTCAAAAAGTATGATCTTCTATTCTGATTTTGTTCTGTGTGGGCATGAAGATTTTTTTTTTTTTTTGCTAGATGACTCTACAGTGTGATGCATTACAATAGTTTTGCCTTTAGTTTACTTACGACTTACGAGATATCTTTTTGACTGGTAATCTCTGGATCTAATTTATGGTGCGACATTTTATATTCACACGAGAATTGATTTGTTTTTTAGGCCATTTAAAGCAGCATTGTCCCCAGTGCCTTCTAAATTAACCCGGGTAGGGAAGTCTCCAAAAATAGACGGCCGCGTGAAAGCCACAAAAAGGTAATGTATGTTTTATCTGCTGTTTTTTTTTTCTGGTGATGGGCTGTATTTTGGTTCGTTGTCCAGGTTCAACATATATCATTCACTTTTTTCTTGATATGTAATCTAGTAGCTGTCTGCTGACATGTGTGATATTCTGTGTGAACTCTTTTGGAACCAGTCATGTCACTTCGCAATTTGAATTTTTCTCTCTCTCTATATCACGTTTATCTTTACGAGGTAATGACGTCCCTTTATTTGGCTCTTTGTTATTTATTTTGCTCAGAGATATTCGGCTGCATAAATTGGTTTTTGAAGATGATATCTTACCTGATGGAACTGAACTTGGGTACTACGCAAGAGGAAAGGTTGGTGTATGTAAGAGCAAGTTCAAGACTTTTCGATCTTTTACTTTTTATCTTAATAAACATTTTATTTTCTTCAGAAATTACTGGATGGCTTCAAGCAAGGTGCAGGAATATTTTGTAATTGCTGTGAGACTGTGGTGGGTATTCTTTTCTTAACTAAGTTTCTTGATGATTTGTGATGCTTGTGAAATTTACTCAAGGGTATTTTACAGATCAGTGCTTCACAGTTTGAGGCTCATGCCGGTTGTGCTGCTCGGAGAAAGCCTGAGTGTCCGTGATAGATCTTTGATAGATTTTTGCTGAATTATTTTTGAGTTCTCTGCTCTAATACTGATGCTGTGTGGTATGTCAGATACTGCTATATATACACTTCTAATGGGGTCTCGCTCCATGAGCTGTCAATCAACCTTATTAAAGGCCGTAGGCATTCTGCGAAGTTCAATGATGATTTATGTTCAATTTGTGCTGATGGTGGAGATCTTTTGCTTTGTGATGGTTGCCCAAGAGCCTTCCATACTGGTAAGTTTAGAGTCTTCTTTGTCTCTGTATCATCTCTCGTAGTCAGCCGTAGGCTCTTGGTGGGAATGTTTCTTTCGTGAGTAGTTGTGCCTGATGCACTGGCAACCTCTGAAAATTAATTCAGTTGCTTGAACAGGATTTTGGATGACTAGTTTTTGTTGATGTCGTTCGTGGAATGATATAAAATTTCTATACTTGCTTGTTCCTGTAAATGTAATTCTCCTGTCATTTTAAGTATTTTAAACTTCTACATTTCCACCTACACTTGACTTTCATTCTTTTTGTGGATAAAATTTTTCATTTCAGTCCTAGAGCTTGATTAGCTCTCTTTTGTATATGGGCGTCACCCCTTTAGGGGTCTTTCTGTATATGGGATTCACCCTCTTGGTGTCCTTTTGAATATATGATATCCTATCTTACTTATCAAAAAATAATAATAAGAATGGTGATGTAAGATTGGAGTTCTCTTACAATTTTTTCCTTATTCCAAGATCTTTTGTAATGATTTCAGTCGTTGCCTTATATTGAGATCTCCCTCCTCCCAAAATTTTGGATAATGCACACAACCATCCTTTTGACAGTTCAAAATTGGGTGTTTGTTGCCACATGTCTAGAATTTTAGCTCTGTCCCTCCTCTCTATTGAACTTCATTGGCTCTTTTTGTTTGCTTTTTACTTCTAATATAAGCTATCTTGTGAATTGAGTTGTGTTTGTTGTTCTGTGCAGAATGTGCATCTTTGTCCAGTATACCCCGCGGTAAATGGTATTGTAAATATTGTGAGAACATGTTTGAAAGGGAGAAATTTGTTGCACATAATGCAAATGCTTTCGCTGCTGGAAGAGTTTCTGGAGTTGATCCAATGGAGCAGATAACCAAACGGTCAATTCGAATCGTCAACAATGTAGGATCTGATGTCAGCTCCTGCATACTTTGCAGGTATGAACATCTGTAATTTATGTTCTTTTCCTATTAGGATTGCTGTACCTTAAAGTCAATTTTGTTACAAACTAGAATCACCTGTTTCTCTTTCTTTAAATTTTGTATCCCTATGTTATTGACTCTTTAGGCACGGATATGGCTATGTATGCAAATGTCTGACTCCTCATGAGTCATGAGTGATAATATCACTTGCTGGGAACATGCTCTACTTTAGGGCATTGGTTCAGGAAAACATATCTAAGGCCAAATTTAAGCCTGTAAGCTCAGATAATATGCCTCACTTTTAGAGTCATGTAGGTAAAATAAAATTGATTTATAAGTTAACAGTTCAAGCTTACACTCACAACTGGAGGGTTTGAGATGGAGAAATGAGACATTGTTGCATTTGTTTCTCTTCTATAACTTATTTCATGGCATTTTTTGGGATTGTCAAGTGGACACTTTTGTGCATGTCTGTACTCTTGCCAGCTTAATTTTGCTAAGCCTAACTCGATTATGCATTTTACCTTAGGACGGTAGATTTTTTGATTGATTAAAGGGATTAGGTGTCGATGAACTTCGAGTGGCGTAGGGTGTTGGCGTTAGATAATTATTTCATTCGTATTGCTGCCATTCCTCTGTTATGAAGTTGAGGCTAAGAAGGTTGGATCTTAATCTATTTGTAGAGGGTTCAAGTATTCTTGGAATCTGTTTTCTTAGCTTAGGGAGGAAGTTGCTTCATGCCTTTGCATGTGATATTTTCTATCTTCCATTCCTGTTATAGCGATTGAATATCTTTTTTTGTTTTTTTGGCAGAGGGTTTGACTTTTGCAAGTCAGGATTCGGACCTCGTACAATTATTTTGTGTGATCAGGTTTCTTTCTCTCTGCTTCCCCCTTCTTAGTTTCTTTATTTTTTATGTTTGGGGTAATGTTTTCGTCTTCACATGTATTTGGAGGGACAGTGATCACTTTTCTGTTTTTGTTTTGTTTGTTGTGTGCATGTAGATGATGTATTATTTGGTGTTGAAATATGATCTTCCTTGATGTTCAACAATGATCTGTCTATTACTACATGCCTTGAAGCATGACCTCTCTGTCTTCAGCTGGCATGCTATTTGTTGTCTTTGGTTTTTATGTGTGGTATCTTCATTCCATTCACCCATTCTACATCACTATCATTATAAATTAATACATTATAATACTCCCTCCGTTTCATTGAATTATTGGTTTGGATATGTGAGCAATTCAAACCAAGCGTAGCGAATTGAAAGAAACAATGGGGGTAACACAACAGAACATCGTAATGAAACTTATTGTAAAATAGAAAAACAGAACATTGATAACTCAAATTTATTTAGAAATTAATATGGGTCTAAGAAAATGTTACCTGAAAAAAGAAAGGGATAAGAAGAGAATTTTGCAAAGTCGAATGCAACTGTTTCAATCCTCTCAACATAAACCCTGATTGTCTAGTCTTGGCGAAATTATTGGATACATTTTTCAGTCGCCATTATTGATTTTGGTATTTGACCAATGTGTCTTTTGCTGTTTGGTAGTGTGGCAATGTGTGATGTGATACACGATAAGGCTATTGTCTAAGACTTGTTCTTAAGAGCTGAAATTTAAAATGAAAAATGCTAGATTGATTGGAAGGTTGCTTGATATGATTTGCATTTTGTTTTACAATATGTAGTAGGAGCTTTTTCCTGACGATTCTTGTAGATATCTTCAATATTGCTCATATTGTTCTCCATTTCAAGCTAATTTTTGTTGTCAACTGTTTTCCCAGTGTGAGAAGGAGTACCATGTTGGCTGTTTAAAGGATCATGATATGGCTGATCTTACGGTATATTTGTATTTCATTTTCTTTTCTAGATTAGTAGGTCGATCTTTCTTAAAGTATGTAAATTCTTCTTGGGTTGGATAAGCTGACACAGTTGCATTTCAGGAATTGCCTGAGGGGAAGTGGTTTTGCAGCTTGGGTTGTGGAAGAATTGAATCTGCTTTGGAGAATCTTTTGATTCAAGGGGTTGAAAAGCTTCCTGAATCTCTTTTGAATATTATTAGGAGAAAGAACCTGCAAAGTGTTTCTGAAGGTGCAGCTGATGCTGATGTAAGCTGGAGACTTCTTAGTGGCAAAATTGCTTCACCTGAAACAAGGCCTTTGCTCTCGCAGGCGGTTGCTATCTTCCATGTATGTACTTATTATAGTTTGTCCACTGTTTCTAGTTGGTTCTTTCTCTTGTGCCTTATGTTTAGTTTTTGTGTCATGTCGGTGTAGGAGGGTGAAAGGGAATGGGGTTTCCTTTAAATCCAATATCCTTCTGCCTTGACTGCTAGCCTGGAAATCCAAATATTTGCATGCACCAATTTTGGCATGAATTTCTACTCGAGGATGAGATCGGTCTTAATTTTAGGATTTAACCCAGTTTTTTTCCCTTGGAATATGTTATTTAGTGCATAACTACATGCAAAACTTGAGTGTAATGGTGTTGCTGCAACTTCAATTAATTGCTTCATCCTCACTATTTTGGCCCCTTCTCACTTCGATTTAGAGATACATATATTAAAACAAACGAAATACAGTGCTGGGGGTGGGGGATGCCATATTATGCACCATGTTTGGGTACTGACAGAGAACCAGATTCTTTGGTCCTGTAGCCTGTATGCTATGATTTTTTAACTATGTGAATGCTGTCACATACTAGCATATCATCACTATTTTTTTTCGTTTTTGCCATATTAATCTTCAGATTAAATGTACAGGGTTTTGTTGTGTTTTGGTGACTGCTATATATCATCTGTGTTCATGCAAATGTTATTTTTTTTGACATAAATTCTAATGTATTATATAGATGTTTTCCTGATTGTTTTTGGTTTATGATGCTCCAGGAATCCTTCGCCCCAATAGTTGAAGTGGTGTCTGGACATGACCTGATTCCTGCAATGGTTTATGGGTAGGTGCTCTTGCATTGATCAATGTGTTTTTAGTTAGAATTTGTCAAAGAAAAGGATATACTGAGTTGGACCTGTATGGGTTCTCTTTTATCTGGCAGGAGGAATGTGGGGGGCCAAGAATACGGAGGGATGTATTGCGCTGTATTAACGGTCAAGTAAGGGAACTCTCGTGTTTTATGGTTTCTTATTTATTGAATTTTATAGTTTTGCATCATCATCTTTTGTAATGTTATGCAGCTCCGTGGTTGTCTCGGCTGCAATCTTTCGTGTATTCGGTCCCGAAGTTGCTGAACTCCCATTGGTTGCGACAAGTAGCGGTAACCATGGCAAAGTAAGTGTTTTATTGCATGATAAGGCGATAAGCTATTTAAGTCATCTTATTTACTTTTCCTGCCTGCTCAAAGTACAACCCTCCAGTGTTGTTGATCTCTTTGGCTGGATTTTGTGTTTGCAAGGTGTAGGACAGTAGTTTGTGATTGTGGACTCCTCCCCAGCTGGAGGGTATGTTCTACAATAATTACTCGGAAAGGAAACTAATTAGATTCAGTTAGACTTTGGCCGATCGTCCTTAAATGATCCTGTGACTTTGTCCAGATTCCAATTTTAGCACATTTTTATGGTAGTTGTCCACTATACCCAGTCCTTGTACTAAGCTTATTCAGTTCGTAGGTAAATTAATGTCGTAGGCCTAGCTTTCACCATCAAATCTGGTACATTCTACAAGTTTTAGATGATTCTTGGTTACTCTTGTTAGAGGTTACACCCGTGTTATACGTTTCATGGCTCGCAATCGTTGATTAGTTTCAGTCATGACTCACGCTCACCTTTTTATTGGTCCTCACTCTCTATGTGGTCATAGTTTAGCCTTTAGAACCTTTTTTTTAGTTTTTATCTTTCACTCAAAAATCTTGTGGGATTTGGATTTCTCTCCTGTCAATTATACTGTACATAGATGCTGCTTCATGGTATTTCACAGTACTTGTTTCGACCCCCTCTTTGGACTTAAAAGGGCTGTTAATACTTGTTGCAGGGTTATTTCCAAGCATTATTTGCATGCATTGAGAGACTACTGGCCACCCTCAAAATCAAGACCTTTGTTCTACCAGCTGCTGAGGAAGCCGAATCGATCTGGACAGATCGTTTTGGTTTCAAAAAGATGACACCTGATCAGGTGAAATTACTTTGTATTTCTTGCTTATTACCCGACTGTTGTGTAAAACTCGTAAGCACAGTGTTAACTAACCCTTTTTTAAACCTGCAGCTCCGTCAACTGAAGAGCAATTTTTGGTCGATGGTGCGCTTTCAGGGGACATCTATGTTACATAAGCCGGTTCCTGAATGCACAGTTGTTGAATCTCCTGGTGAATAGTTATCCTGATATTAGCACAGCGTGTTCTGCCAGTAAAGTCGGCAAGCAGGCAATAGAGGTTTTCAGTTTTCATAGCGATAGCTGGTCGTCTACCAGTTTCTGTAATTTATGCAGGATTTTTCTATATATGCCGTTATTTCTGTAAGTAGTTTTTTTGTCTAGAGTTTTTGAACTTTTTTCATAGTTATATCAAAGGGGAAAGGCAAAGGAGCAACTATAGGGGTGCTGGGAAATGCCGGTAGAGTATATCATTGTTTCGTTACATAAGTAATGTTTTTTTACCCTCAAAGGGTCAAAGTTTTGTTCAGCTTGGTGTATATGACTATGATTCTCTCCCCAAAACTTGCCCTGTTCGTTTTGATTCGAGAATAGTTGCCAAGTGCATGTTGTACACTTGCGACACCTGAGCTTGATTCATGTCGAACTTTCTGCTCAACCGAGCTTGAATGCTCCAATAAGTTGCGCATTTGGTTGCACTCGGATGTTTCACTTGAATTGCAAATGCAAACCGTCACTATCGCAAATACGTTCTTTCGTTCTGTTGGATTAGCCGTGCAGCACTCGTTATCAATAATTTTTTGAATTGAACATATATCAATGTGAAATGCGCAAATTATCTACTGCGACATTATTTTCTGCAACTGCAATCAACAAGAAGACAACATTAGTTAGTTCCTCAAAAGTTTCTGTTTATACGGAGTAGTTGGATATAGAAAGAGGTTAAATGTACGCAACATTTCATATCGAGAGTGCACCATAAAGTCGATATGTATATTTAAGCACAATACTTCCCGTTTGAGTGAGAGCACTGTAGAGAGCAAAAAAATGAAAATCGAGACAAAAATCAGCTACAAATAGTAGTGGGCGGTGAACCTCCATTTTGCTTTGAAGCTAAAATTGACGTCTGAATGTCTGATATTGAAAGCCAAAAAACAGTACCCAAAAGTAGTGGAAATCTATGCACTATTTCACGACTACATGTATTTCGACAAAGTTACTATTTGATTCGGATAAACGAGAGGATTACAAAATGAAACTAAATGTAAACTTTCTAGATAAATCGACCAAGTATGTAACACTTACGAAGCTAACAATTGACAACCACAAGGATGAAAGTATGTAACAACTTTTGGCCCTGCGTTACGACCATCATTACTGCCTTCTTTATCTGTTGTTTAGCGTATAATTCATCTTCTTATCTATCTTCATTTTTGCCCATACCACTCTTTTTCGTACCCTCTTAACTTTTAAGCAAGAAAAGTAGTAATTATTTCCATATCATACCATAACATAAGATAAACGAAAACATGCATTTCTTTACTCTTACGCTAATCAACCTCCTCTCTACGTTGCATCACCTTGTATAAGACTAAGTCATCCTCCTTCCATCATCCTTAACCCGATTTCGCCTACGCCTAACTGCCTAAGTCATGACCCTCAAAAGCAACACTTTATTTGTGCTCTTCGCCTCCACCATTGCTCTCATTTCCATTATATGTGCCATTCTTATAAATTCTTCCTCTGATCCCTCCAACATAAAGTTTATTTCACTAGCCAAGGAGGCGGCTCTTGGCCGTGTTTTAGATGTTTTTGGCCGCGTTGTTGGGGATGGTGTTTTAGGTAGGCATCGCCACCATCACCACCACCACCACCATCATAGGAGACTGCCGAGTAATTCAAGTAATACATGTGACGAGGCACAGTGGAGGTCTAAGTTGACATCTGTGTACAATGTTTCTCTAGTCCTTACGGTTGATTTGCATGGTTGTGGCAATTTTACAAGTGTTCAAAAAGCAGTAGATGCTGTACCAGATTCTAGCAATTCTAGTACTCTCATCATTATTGATTCCGGTCTTTACAGGTTGTCTTTACCTATGCATCTCACCCTAAACACGCAAGTACTCATATGAGACGGTCAGACGGTCTAATTATAAGAAATGCGCAAATTTTAGTGTGACAAAGCATCGAAATTCATCAAAAAAAAAAAAATTAAATAAATAATTATTTTCAGCTTAGCTTGTCTTAGAATCAGACCATTTCACCCAAAACTCGAATCACTAGAGAAGATCAGTTTTAAGCACTTCACTATGTCATGTTATATAGTACTTCAGGAAAATTTGATGCCTGATGAATTCATGGTATGCTTGTAATGACAGGGAAAAGGTATCGATCGATGCTAACAAAACCAATTTGATATTGCAAGGACAAGGGTACGAAAATACGATAATAGCATGGAACGATACGGCTAATTCGACAGGAGGTACAGCCTACAGTGGCTCTGTTACAATTTCCTCTCCTGGATTTACAGCTTACAGCATAAGCTTTCAGGTAATGTTGCGTGGTTGTGCCTCTACCCATTGGCTTACTCGTTTTTAAATGAAAATCGGGTTTTGTTCTGTTTTCATCATTTGTTACGTTCTGTTTTAATTTGGTCGTGTTGAAGTCTAACATAGTAACATTGTATGTATAATATGAGGAAAGAACACAGCTCCTCAACCATCTGCAGGAGCCAAAGGAGCCCAAGCAGTGGCACTAAGAATTACGAGTGATCGAGCCGCCTTTTATGGCTGTGGGTTCTATGGAGCTCAGGACACACTTAATGATGATAACGGAAGACATTACTACAAAGATTGCTTCATTCAAGGATCAATTGATTTCATTTTTGGAAATGCTAGATCCCTCTATGTGGTATCGACTACTCTTAATTCATTTTTCTAAGGCAAATACACGACAATAACAATCATGCATTCATATCAAGTTTCGAGAGGGATATAAAAGACACGTAGTTTACGCTTTTCAAGGCCAATTGTTACATAATACATACTATGTACTTTACGACAAGTTCCTAGGAAAGATTTGGTTTCATGGTTAAATTCTTTAGCAAGCACTTGACGATGTTTATTCGGGTTGTTGACCCTGCAGAATTGCACTATTAAGTCCATTGCTGAAGAAAACGCACAAGGGACAGTAACCGGATCGATCACAGCGCATGGCCGGAACTCGAAAAACGAAAACACCGGCTACTCTTTCGTGAACTGTAGCATTAATGGAACCGGCAAAATCTGGCTAGGCAGGGCTTGGGGACCTTATGCTACGGTCGTGTTTGCAAACACGAACATGTCTTCTGTAATTTCGCCCGATGGATGGAATGATTGGAGGAATGCTTCTCAAGACGCGTCTGTACTCTTTCCTTTATTTCATTTCACTTTCCTTATATTTTTGCGCCATCCAGTTTAGTTTCGACTTAATATAACCACATAGGGCCATAAAGTAGTACAACTAAACTTGCAAGAAGATATGCTACTATACTACTCCCTCAATTTTATTAGGTTCTTTGCATTTTGTTTGAATATGTAAGAAGAATTCAAACCAAATGCAAACAGGGCCGTCTCACACATTTCGGGGGCCCTGTGTGAAAACCGAAATTGGGCCCCTAAAATTATAGGAAGCAATTATGAAAAGGAGGAGTTTATGAATCCTATAATCGGGTAACCTATTGTTTTTTTTTTTTTTAAGATAATTGAATACGAAAGGAAGGAAGTAATAATTAAAAGAAAAAAAAGAGGAAATGATCTGATCTTTGTCACATGATTTAACAAGATAAAAGCTAAAAAAAAGCCCCAATGTGCAGCTCGGAGAATTCGAACCCCGTATCAAAGCACAAGACAGACTAGAATGAAAACCAAATACCACTGAGCTGAGCTGATTATACTGATTCATACTTGCAAAATATATATTTAAGGGGCCCCAAAAAAGCGAGGCCCTGTGAGACGGCACCGTCTGCACGGGCAAATAGCCGGGCCTGAATGCAAAGAACCTAATGAAATGGAGGGAGTAGATAGTTTGAGTAACCAATTTTTAACTTTAAAAGCTTACTTCATCACTTCCTAATTAGCAAATGGCTACTTTTATTTTTTCCGTTTTGATGTCAACATTCCACGTTGCAGATGAATGTGTCCAAGTAGTAGTACTCTCTCTATTATGTTAAATTGTTAGCGTTTGATTTGAATCCCTTTTACTAGGAAAGATTAATAATTCCAGCACGCATTTTCGATGAGACTGTTTGTTTTGTAATTTGTATCTAACAAAGTTGTATTCTATATCACAGGACTGTGATGTTCGGGGAATATGACTGCAAAGGTCCAGGGGCAAGCTTAAGTAACAGGGTTCCATATAGCAAACAACTCAGTCAAAATGAAGCTGCCCCTTATCTTGATGTTTCCTACATTGATGGACCAGACTGGCTTCTTCCTTACGCCAATCTTTCCTTGCCCTCTTCTAAAGACACCCAGGAGAAGGCTGAATCTCTTTCTAGTCTTTAGTTTAAGCATTAGATACAAGTTACGGCTACAATTTCAACTAGTTTAATTGATAAGGTTGTGGAGAGTAATGCTCGAGTTCAACGCCCGTCTCCTTTGATTATATTGTCTACTTTGAACACAAGAGTAGTAGTAAGTAGTTACTCTTACTATAACACAGCTTGAACATGCATTATAAGCTTATCTCATTTTAGAAGAAGTTTTGGATGCAACTCTTATACAATGTATAGTGTGCATTGGTAACACTCCAAGTCAAAATATGTCACCATTAATTTGAAAGATCAATGACAAGTTTTGACTTATTTTGTGTTTCGACTTATTGGTGACACATACAAGCACCTATCGCGGACCTGTTAATCTTACACACACAATGACACAAAATTGTGTACTATATATCTTTTTTTAAACCAAGATGAATCAATTAATGAAATCTTAACTCCTAAATAAATAAGTCAATTTGCGCAACTTCTAGTCTACTTGTACATCTCCAGTTTCGATCCGAATTACTTTAGACCTCACATATAGAGTTCATCTTTTTTTTTTAAATCTCACATCTTCGTGACTAAAGTGTGTTTGATCAAATTCTAACTTCCAACACCCGGAAGCTAAAAACTTGGCTAAACACGCCAACTGAGAAACCGTTTCCGAATTCCCACAAGTACTTAAATTGTAACATTATTTAAGAGGAGAAGCTCCAATTGGAAGCTGGGTCATTCTGCCCGAACTATTTCTCAAAGTAAAAAGTTGTCGTGAGCTCGTTTTTACTGTGGGCTACTGCCTACTGGTCTATGGCGGATTTAGCTTCTCCGACAAGCATTCCTGAGTCCTGACCTAATCAATCAAGTTAAGCAAAAAATTTGACTTCCAAATGTTGAGTCAAGCAGACAAAATGGTGGACTTGTCTTCTCATTTTCGTAATTTCAAGGTACCAACTTCTCATTTCTTTTCTTGCTAATTTGTCATGTATAATGTCGCTTCAACTTTACTATTTCTGGTTTGATTTGTCCCCAAAGCTGCGAAAACCCTACCCAATTTGGAAACCAATTATGGGTTTTGTGTTCTTGATTTGGTCCGGTATTTGTATTATGAGATTGCAGGGTTTTGTTCTAAATATTTCAGTGTATTGAGAAGTGAATGAAATTGATTAGGGTTTTCTTAGAGCTGTGAAATTTGTTGCAATCTACTAGATTAGGGAATTGGGTAGTTGTTAATTCCACGAAATTAGGCCATTAGACCCTTGATTTGGGTGCAACATGCTATATTGGCTTAAATTGGGTGGATTTCGTAGATTGAGTTGAAATGTCTTTCGGGAAACCTTAGAAGTTCACCTGGCCGCGCAATCCCGCTGCCATTTTACTCCAAACTTGCTAAAAAGATGTTATCAGAAAGGGCCACAAAAATGTGTTGAAATATAATTAGGAGAAAAACATTATCAGAATGGCCATATAGATGAGTTTGGAGAGAGAAAGACAAACCCAGTGTATATCGTTTGAAAGTGATTTTGTCTATTTCATACACCTACCAAAAGTTTTTGGGTCTAATACGTTGCACACACCTATAATATGACTTTTAGGTTCATCCATCAATATGAGCCATTTTCGGTAAAAAAACGATGGACTATACACTTCATTTTTAGCCAATTTTAAACAGTTTTGGAATGTTGCTAAATTCTTTCAAAACATGACCATGGAAACCATTGATGTACTTTTGTTAGGTATGAGAAACCATTCATGTGTTATTGAAGTTCTTCAACGTCTTTCAGCACGCATTAATGTTTGAGGTGAATCGGCATTTTTTTGTCAATTTTTTACAACTATCAAGGGGTTTTTCCCCTAATATTTTGCACACACCTATAATACGACCTTTAGGTTCATCCATACAAATATGAGCCATTTTGATCCGGAGCCATTTTCGGCCAAAAGCGGTGGACTGTACACTTCGATTTTAGCCAATTTTGACTAGTGTTTGGAATGTTGCTAAATTCTATCAAAATATGACTATGGACACCATTGATGTACTTTTGTTAGATATGAGAAACCATTCATGTGTTATTGAAATTTTTCAACGTCTTTCGGCACACATCACCAATTGAGGAGAACCAGCTTTTTTTTTTATCGATTTCGTAGAACTACCAAAGGTTTTTTGCTCTAATATTTTGCACACACCAATAATTTGACCCCTAAGTTCATCTGTAAAAATTTGGGCCATTTTTATTCTGGAGCCATTTTCGGCCAAAATTGGTGAATTATGTACTTCGTTCAAGCCCATTTTGACCAGTTTTTGGAATATTGCTTAATTTTATCGAAACTTGACCGTGGACACTATTGATATACTTTTGTTAGATATGCAAAACCATTCATCTGCCATTAAAGTTCTTCAACCACTTTTGGCACTTGTTACCTATTGAGGTGAATTTGTCTATTTCGTACACCTACCAAAGGTTTTTGGCTCTAATATTTTCCACACACCTATAATATGACCTTTAAGTTCATCCATCAAAATATGAGCCGATTTTATTCAGGAGCCATTTCCGGCCAAAAACGGTGGACTATATATATACTTCGTTTTTAGCCAATTTTGACCAGTTTTTGGAATGTTGCTAAATTCTATCAAAACATGATCATGGACACCATTGATTTGACCAGTTTTTGGAATGTTGCTAAATTCTATCAAAACATGATCATGGACACCATTGATTTAGTTTTGTTAGATATGTGAAACCATTCATGTGTTATTGAAGTTCTTCATTGTCTTTCGGCACACATTACAAATTGAGGTGAATCAATGTTTTTTGTCGATTTCGTAGAACTACCAAAGGTTTTTTCCTCTAATATTTTGCACACCCCCATAATATGACCCCTAGGTTTATCCGTAAAAATTTGGGCTTTTATCCGGAGCCATTTTCGCCAAAATCGGTGAATTATGTACTTCGTTCTAACCCATTTTGACAAGTTTTTGGAATATTGCTAAATTTTATCGAAACTTGACCATGGACACTATTGATATACTTTTCTTAGATATGAAAAACCATCCATCTGCCGTTAAAGTTCTTCAACCACTTTTGGCACCCGTTACCTATTGAGGTGAATTTGTCTATTTCGTACACCTACCAAAGGTTTTTGGGTCTAATACTTTGCACACACCTATAATATGACCTTTAGGTTAATCCATCAAAATGTTACCAATTTTTATTCCGGAGCCATTTTCGGGCAAAAACGGTGGACTACATATTTCGTTTTTAGCCAAATCTGACAGTTTTTGGAATGTTGCTAAATTCTTTCAAAACATGACCATGGAAACCATTGATGTATTTTTGTTAGATATGAGAAATCATTCATGTGTTATTAAAGTTCTTCAACGTCTCTTAGCACACATTACCGGCGTTTTTTGTCGATTTCGTACAACTACCAAAGGTTTTTTTCCCCAAATATTTTGCACACACCTATAATATGACATTTAGATTCATCCATAAAAAAATGAGCCATTTTTATTCCGGAGCCATTTTCAGACAAAAACGGTGGACTATACACTTCGATTTTAGCCAATTTTGACCAGTTTTTGGAATGTTGCTAAATTCTATCAAAATATGACTATGGACAGCATTGATGTACTTTTGTTAGATATGAGAAACCATTCATGTGTTACTAAAGTTTTTCAACGTCTTTCGGCACTCATTACCGGTTCAGGAGAACGCATTTTTTGTCGTTTTTTGTAGAACTACGAAAAGTTTTTTGCTCTAATATTTTGCACACACCCATAATATGACTCCTAGGTTCATCCGTAAAAGTTTGGGCCATTTTTATTTCGTAGCCATTTTCGGCCAAAATCGGTGAATTATGTACTTTGTTCTAGCCCATTTTGACTAGTTTTTGGAATATTGCTAAATTTTATCGAAACTTGACCATGGATACCATTGATATACTTTTGATAGATATGACAAACCATTCATCTGCCATAAAAGTTCTTCAACCACTTTTGGCACTCGTTACCTATGGAGGTGAATTTGTCTATTTCGTACACCTACCAAAGATTTTTGGCTCTAAGACTTTGCACACACCTATAATTTGACCTTTAGGTTTATCCATCAAAATATGTGCCATTTTTATTTCGGAGCCATTTTCGGCCAAAAACGGTGGACTATATACACTTTGTTTTTAGCCAATTTTGACCAGTTTTTGGAATGTTGCTAAATTTTATCAAAATATGACTATGGACAACATTGATGTACTTTTGTAAGTTATGAGAAACCATTCATGTGTTATTGATGTTTTTCAACGTCTTTCGGCGCACATTACCGATTGAGGACAACAAGCATTTTTGTCGATTTCGTAGAAATGCCAAAGGTTTTTTGCTCTAATATTTTGCACACACCCATAATATGGCCCCTAGGTTAACCTGTAAACATTTAGGCCATTTTTATTCCGGGGCCATTTTCGGCCAAAATCGGTGAATTATGTACTTCGTTACCTATTGTTAGTCCCAAAATCGGGAGAAAGCGGACATTGGCGTGCCTTAAGCACTTAGAAGAACTTCATAACATAATAACAAGCCCTCGTATCTAGTAAAGGTAATCCAAAGTTGTCTATAGTGAATTGTTGATAATGTTTTTCTACTTCACATAAAATTAAATAGATAATTCACGGTTTTTGGCCTTAAAATAGTTGCAGAACAAAATTGTCTCATATTTTTGTACAAGCTTTTCCGGGTCATATTATGGGTTTTAGCAAAATAACATAACCAAAAACCGATGGTAATCCCAAAATCGACAAAAAATACATGTTAGCCTCAGCGCGTGCGCATGTCGAAACGGCTTGAAGAACCATCCCTCACATTCAACAAGGTTACTCCACGGCTGTCCATAGTAAAATCTTGAGAACATTTGGCTACTTTTTTTTATTAAAATTGGTTGAAACCAAAGTAGTATATAACCCGCGACTTTTGGTCAAAATGATTCGGAACAGATATCAGATAAATTTTTTTGTAGAAGTCCCTTAGTGTTCATACTATAGGTTTTAGCAAAATATTAGAGCAAAAACCCATGGTAAGTCCCAAAATCGGCTAAAAGCACACCATTGCCTAAACAGGTGACATGTGCCAAAAGCGCTTAAAGAACTTCCCTAACAAAGAAACTAACCCTCCAACTAGGGTATTCTAAGGCTGTCTATGGCAAAGTTTTGAGAGCATTTGTCTGCTTTTAAAAAGTGGTCAAAATTTGCCAAAAACGAAATAATAAAATCCACGACTTTTGGCCTAAAATGGCTCCTCGACAAAAATAGTTCAAAATTTTGAAGCTTATTGGGGTCATATTAATTACGGGCTTTGGCAAAATATTAGAGCCAAATACCTATGTGAAATCCGAAAATCGGGAAAAAAAATACTTGTTAGCCTCGGCATGTAACGTGTGCCAAATGGGGGTTAAAGAACTGTAATAGTGGAACCATCTCTCATGTCCTACAAGAGTACTTCATGGCTATCCATGGTAAAGGTTTGGGAACATTTGGCTACTTTCTAACTAATTGTCAAAATTGACCAAAAACAAAGTATATTGTCCACTATTTTTGGTGGAAAATGGGGTGGAACAAAAACAACTCAAATTTTTGTGCATGCCCATTCTGGTCATATTATGGGTTTTAGAAAGCAAAAAAAACCTATTGTAAATCCCAAAATTGGCAAAAAAATAAAATAAATGCACGTTAGCCTCAGCATGTGACGTGTGCCAAAAGGAGCTTGAAGAACTTCCCTAATGTACAAACGTAGCCTGGGCGTGAGCCGGTCCCCCAAACTTGCAGTTTATGAAATTTAGTACGTGTAAACTAAAAACAGACAAGCAAGCGAGAAACTTCTTTCGGAAGGTCATTTTTATATCTTGGAACTTACAAGCTTTAATTTGCATGTTAAGTACGTGATGCAAGAGAATGTTTCATGATGTCTTGTATCAGCATTGAGAGATCCGCTGCAGACGATCCTCCAGTGACAGCCTGCTGTGCCATATTTTCAAGTTGTTTTGCTCTCTTTCTTCTGCTTTCTCCGTCCTGTCCACCGTCCATGAGCATGTTAACTGCGTTTTTTATATCAACTCTATCTACCAGAACTCCAACCTTCTCTTCATCCCCAAATCTTACTGGAATGTCCACACCAACACGAACACCTATATCTAAGATTTCCACAACTAGCTTCTCATTGAAAAACTGCTCTGCGAATTGAGGCCAAGTTATCATTGGTACTCCACTAGATATGCCTTCAAGAGTTGAATTCCAACCGCAATGCATTAAGAATCCTCTAATAGCTGGATGGGATAAAATAAGTACTTGTGGAGCCCATCCTTTGATCAGAAGTCCCCTCCCTTTAACTCTTTCTTCATATTTGTTATTAATGAGCCAGTTCTCCAGCTCTGTCCATGTTTCACTAGTTTTCACTACCCAAATGAATAGATATCTGGAAGCTTCAAGGCCTAAGCCAAGCTCTATGAGCTGCGTTGTAACTAAACGACACTGGCTACCAAGACATACATATATAACAGTTCTTGGTTTCATGGTGTCGAGCCATTGTAGGCATAGGCTCTCATTGATTGAAGACTTGTTGCCTCTCGTAAATTTGTCTTTGTTGTCCTTATTACATAGAGCAACTGGTCCGATGCACCAAACCCTTCTATCAATTGTTTTCTTATATTCTTCAATGCATTGAGGCTCCAAATTACTGAAGCTGTTTACTACAATCCCAAATGCTCTTGATTCAGCCTCTTGCATCTGATCTCTAATGTTGTCCAAGTCAGGTAAAGTGACAAATGATCCAGGTAGCTGTGCTTTTGTTATCTCAACTCTATAGGGCATTCCCGGCACCAGGAAAGGTTGTGAAAAGGAAGACACTGACAAGTGAGTTTTGTGGAACTTAATGTTGTGTGATGCTAAGAGTGAGAAGCAGCTTATTCCATGGAAAACAACCCTTGGGATCTTGAACTTTTCTGCAGTTTTGGATGTCCAAGAGAGGCATTTATCGGATAATATGCAACTTGCTGGAGGGCTTAATCTTTCTAGATATTTTTCCAATGTTTTTTGCATCTCATCAAGTGCTCTGTAGAAATTCTTGATGAGGGCACATGAAGGAATTATGTCTAGGTTCTCACATCCCTCTAGGAGCCCTACCTTTTGGCATAAGAATGGGATTTGCAGAATCCTAATATTCAGACCAGATTCTGTTGCTTGTTGGATGCTTGCAGCATTTCTAGAAGCATTGAGAGGGGTGGTAACCAGACTTACAACCACTCCACGCCCAGCTAAGAGCTTTGCTATATCTATCATAGGGATCATGTGACCTTGTGCCAATAAAGGAACGAGTACAAAGTGAAGCTGGCTAAGTTTTGAGTCCATTTGCTTGATCAGGTGCGGATAATTTAGAAGTTGGAGTTGATATTGTGTTAAACTAGATGTTAGCTTTATCTACTGCATGAATGACCAGGTCTTGTAGGATAAGATTGACTTTGACCAATTCTTTAGATAGTTTAAAGATCAGATTACATCTCTTTGGCAAGATCTGATGTAGGCTGACTTGATCATACACTGGTGACTCTAATTTGTGTTCTTTATACATCTTAGTTCCTACTTTTATTTTTATAATTTATCTATTGCCGTATACGGCAGGGTATTCTGCTAGTTTATGTTGGTCTACTCTGTTGTATAGGAGTAAATTGACCAAAGTACTGGAATAAACTGTATCATATAGATTTGAAGTTCTTTTCTTATTGGTGTTTCTCAGGATATCTTTTCTATAGCATAATCAAAATTCTAACTCAGATGCTGTTCTGGTGTCCAATTGAACTTTTTGCTTGAAAAGTTCCTTTTATTTTGATGAACAGTGAGGGTTTGGTAATTTGGTTGGTTGATTTTGACTCTAATATAGTGACACTATCTTTTATATTCTGAATGTTTCTTGACATGTCTCCGGCTCATTTAGAAGTTGATGTACTTGTTACATGAATTTTGTGTCAAAATTCCTGATTTTCTGTTACAAATTATAGTTCTACCAGTGTGTATGTCCGGGGTATCATGTTTCCTACTATGTATCTATATGTTTCAACAATGTAAAGAGCGATAGGTATTACTACTGATTCCACATGTACTGTTGCTTGCTAAGCATTTTAGGGATAGTTACATGACAAAACCTTGGCCTTTTGCCCCGTGCTTGATCTTTTTAGGAATGTGGGTTTGTGAGTATGTGTTTTTGGTTTTCTCTTATACTTATTTCAACAATGTTTCTCTGAAGTTGAAATCGAATCCAGCATAAGCCGTAAAACTGAAACCTTTGCTATTTCCATTTTTTTTCTTACAGCCAATGTGGAAATGAAAGCTGACACGTGAAGGTAATTGAGTTGCTCAAGAGACTTCATACATTGATGAGACCGCTATCCGAGGCTTGCTGCTTGTTAGTAAATTCACCCTCAAACTTTGTTCACATTCGACAATATATGCGTGTAATAGAGTGGGTGATGCTTGAACCATGAGTCTTCTTGATGCATATGGTATGTATAAATTATTTCAGATTCATAAACTGGCACTGATGGCCTCATATGCTGGATTTTATGGGATTCTGTCAGTATTGAGTTCTGCTTATCCAAAGTACAAGAGTGGCACAGAGGGATCAGCTCCGTCTCATCCTGGTGGAACATAACAGACTACCCAGTTATCGATTACTGTACTTGGGAAATTGCTTTGAGGTGGACTTTGCACCCCTGGGAAATCACCGTATGCATGCCATGCACACTACATGGGGCACCTTCTATCCAACCGTGTGCTTGATGAGACTGGATAGATTCGACCAGCCTGCTAATCGGTAGTATATGTACTCTGTTCAGGAATCAGGAGCTCATTGTTCAGTAGCATATGAATTGTTGCACGATAGATGCACCGGCAGATTATATTTCAAATGAGCTGTTTAGTTTCGAGTCTGTTTTGACACCAAACTTGTATGGAAAGTTAAGCTGAGCCTATCATTTGGATTGTTATTCAAGCAGTGTTAGCCGTGCAGTTCTTTCCAAAGATACTAGTTTCAATGATGGTTTACATAACTTTCACTTTCATACCGTAATGCATGGGTTGAAAGTCGAAACTTCGCAGCCAGATTTTCAAAGTCATTGTATGACTTTGATGCTACTTTGTCGTCCAGATCTCAACTTCCTGAAGTGACAGCATGCGTGGCCAGCCTAAGCTGGTAGAGAATTATAGGGTTTTGATTAGGCGTAAGCGCGGGTTTGATTTTGCGTTTTTCACCACCCTTGAATGTATTGGGGGTCATTACCGTCATTCGTCACACTAAAATCATCCGTGTTCACTCTTAATAACTCGATTTTCTTTGATATAATTCGTGTTACTGCGAGAGCAGGATTTCTGTCTTGGGGTGCCAATAAATATTTCCTAGTGTCAGGTGGTCTTGACTCGGTACAAACTTGAAGTAGTCGTCTTGGTTGTCTATCTAAATCCTAACAAACGCTTCTTATCCTTCATACAGAGTAGTTCAAAATGTGAAACTTCAACGACACACTTTGGATATCTTTTTGATTGATCACTGATTCGCCTTTAAAAGAGAGAAACATTCTCACAGGTTGCTAAAAGCTGATGCATGAACAACGAAACATCAGTTGGCGCATTCAAAATCAGATTCGTATAACTCGTAAACAGACCATGAAATAGTTTTCCTCAACTGTAGTACTGTTGCACAGGCGAACAGAATAATGAAGCTCCTGATTCTGACCACAGTTTAGCACTTTAGCAGCTTCCTAGGTAAGCATTCACAGGCACAACCTCTGCCAAAAATACCATTCAAATAACTTTTTGAGAATTATAAGTTCAATGTAATGCAACGATATACGGAGTAGTTTTATTGCGGCAGATGGCCGCCTATATAATCACTGATTAGTGATTACCCTTATGTGAACATCACCCGTCAAGAAGAAAACAAGCAATGTTTGGCAGTAAACTGTAAACCATAACCCAATTATGCAGTCTCAGAACGAAGAGCCAAAACTACAAACCACCAACTTCTGCATAACAGCGAGCAGTCGCCAGTCAGAGCACAACTGCGAACCCAAGCCATTCTGGACAATAGATAGAAGGAAAGCCCGCGGAAAACTCATGACAATATGTGGCATGCTCCTGCCATTCGACAAGCCACGCAAGAAGGGCAGAGCCAGCATTGCCTGGAGTAAAAAGCAAGCCTGACAACTGACATCCATGAGATCATCCTAAAATTGTAGTATACAAGAGGAAGAGACAAAGCCAAAGCGTTAAATTTCCAGATTGATGAGTGCACTGAATTTGCTTAACATCCCCACATATGCTGATAGAGCAAAAAAGATAACAACATGTTTCATTCCAAACATACAAACACATCTGTGGCCGCAAAAAAAAAAAAAAAAAAAAAAGTGTTCTTTCATTCCTAAAACCAAAAGCAAACGGGGCCAAATTATCAGGCCCATCGAAATCAAGTACTTTCATCCACGAATCAGCTTACCCATATCCACGAATTAGGGGCCACTTCGTATTCTTTCAGTACCCATATGCTGCAGCTTACTTGTTCATCAACAGGCCTTCCCCTAAAGAATTGATACAGTGGTTTTCCACAGTTCTTTTTTAGCCTTGAGATGACAGCCAGCATTCCACTACATTCTTTAACCATCAAGTTAGGTAAAGCGGCACCAGAACGAACATTAACTATTTCTTTCAAAGCACTTGGTACTTGAATGACCCCATACGCCTCTGAGGACACATCAAACTTCACAATCACATTAGTCACACGTTGTCCACGATAAGAATGACCTACCAAATGCACACAACCATTGACAAAGCAAGGCGAGTATAAGTTGTAGCATCTCCGAATAAAGAATAAAGTAATTAAGACCATGACCCAAAGACTTCCAACTGCTAGACCGTAGACTATAAACCTCAACCATAGGCATAAGCCTATCTTTGTCGAGTTCTGTGTCCAAATGCACTATACGGACCACCTTGTAATCGTTCGTAAAATGATCAAACCCAAACCCAGATGCCGAAGAATAGCCACCATGCGAATTATACACATAAATGGGCTCCGGAAGTTGAACAAACTTTTTTATAGTCGGGTTCCACAACAAAAAGGTTGTACCTTGATAATCCAAATCATCAACTAAGCATATAACACCATTAATAGACCCCAACACATTCCACCCGCTACCCATGGTGCTTTCATCATATTCAGATGGCACAGTCATTCCTTCATTTTTGAACCCGGAAAAGGTATCTTCATCATCACGCTGAATAATGTAAGTCTCATCGTTTCCGGAATGGGGCACTTCCCGAAGCAATAGGTGTTTATTGTCAATTCTATTAAGGTGGCCAGTTATGAAACTAGGGTTTATGATCAAATTGTGGCTAGTGTTCGATAGAAGTGGTGAGAGGGTGGTTTGGCTAAGAAGGTGGTTCTACCATTTGGTTTTATTTATATTTGGTGGTTCTCCACAAATTTATTAAAAAAAAAAGGGAAGTTGGAGGTGGTTTCCCACAAATTTTCCTTAATTTAACTAAGAGACGATTGTCGTCTCTACTCTACACATAAAAAAAAAAAAAAAAAAAAAAAGAATTGGAAACTCGATTTTTGCTATTATAGACTCCGAATCTGTGGTTACGATTTTGCTCATAAGCTTGCTAGGTGGGCTGCTAGTCTGCTACTAGTACGTGTAAGGAGTGGTCAAAATGGGCCGAGTTGGATTGTTGATCAAGTGTCTGCTTAAACGTATGAGACTCATTCGTTACTTTCACCGCCATTTAACTGCTTCTAAATTTCTAAGGTAGTAGCATTTGAAATTTTGAATACTAGCAATTAGCAAGTTAATTTTGAATCATACGACATATGGTGTGATATAGTTTAAAAGAAATGTGAAATTTGAAAATGTACGTCATCGGATATGATTTTGTCATCGTAATCTTTCAATATGAACTAAGGGGTTTTTTTATATTTTTATATGACCTTTTTATCAATAATGTGTAATGCATTGAACCTTCCTGAAGACATTTCGGACAAAGTTGGAATTAAGCAAATTTATTATGTTGCATGATATATATCACATAGTATGTAGTACCATTTATATGAATCCGATGAGAGCTTGAGGGAGGGCTCGTGGGTTGGGTAGTGAAGCCATGCGCTTGGGTTTCCCATCGATGAATCCAAATGCATCAAGTTGACACTTATTTTTTTTCTTTTCTATTATATATATACTTTCTGATATTAAAATTACTAGTTTAAGAGAATTCTCTCTACAAATAGTTTATAATGGAATTTTTAATTTTGGAAAACTCGGTTGTACCACTGAAACTAACAAGAGACCGCATAAAGGGGTTTGAGGGATGTGGATCAGATCCTAACTTTCCAGGTCGGGGAAGTGGTACCTCAATCAAGCGAGTGACGTAATATTCAACTAGACACATTATTGATGTTACAATAATAGATACAAATGTAATATGTTGCAAACTGAGAAAGTGTACATATAGCATTCTCTCAACTTGGAAGCAGACACACCAAAGCCATGTGGATTTTTCAAGAATGTTTTTCCTGAAGCAGTTTCGTCAAGTGAGTCACAAATTGAGTGATACATTGCATCACTAGGAATCTATGACACATTCAGCACAACTTTTTTTTTTTTTTTTTTTGAAATGGTAAGCGGGGTACAAAGAGAGGGGGGGAAGATTAGGTGACCCTTCTAGCCAGGGTATCACCAATCTTGTCCGAGTATAAGATGAGGCCTAAGTTGCTACAATCTATCCACGAATGGCACTCTGCCTCCTGCGGATTAAGGATTGAGAGGCCTAGGTTGGCTAGCCAGTCAGCAGCTTGATTCGCTTCTCTGTAAATGTGATTGATGCTCCATTGCTCGAACCAATTCAAAAGCTGGTGTATCTCTAGGATCATGAAATCGATTTGCCACGGGATATTAATCTTCCCTAGGATTGCTTCAATCACGATGCGGTTATCGCCCTCGATCTGGATGTTAGTATAACCTTTTGTTTTCGCCCGAACGAGCCCTGCACGGAGGCCATGAGCTTCCGCCATTATCACCGAACAACTTCCCAGGTTGATGGCTTGGCCATCCACGACGTCGCCATGCTTGTCTCGAAAGATGAAGCCCGCAGCTGCATGCCCATCCTTTACCGAACCATCGAAATTAAGTTTGAGGAAATCGGCTGAAGGAGGAGACCACCCAACTTCAATGAATGAAGGCTGGTGGTCCGTCGAAAGAGAAGAGTGATGGGAAAGAATTGGAGATGAAGAGTCGGTACCGATTCGTGCTTTCCACTCAAGAGAGTATCGGAAAGCCCGAATAAAGCACATGAGAGGGTCTTCCTTCTGACCCTGAAAAACCAGTAGATTTCTGCTTTTCCACATGCTCCATAGCAGGAAGATTATTTTACATAGGACGGATTTATCTCGGTGCCTGAAAAAATTGAAAAGATCGGGGATGGTAGAGAAAGTCTGCGTCCGAAACCATTTCCGCGTTCTAGGTAACCTCCAAACATTAAGAAGGGTGGGGCAATTTAAGAAGATATGGTCTTCCGTTTCCATGGGATTGTTACAGGACGGACATCCGCTGTCCATCCCTGGTACCCTGTAGTGGAGGTTACTTCTGGTTGGGAGCCTTTTATGAAGAAGCTGCCAGGAGAAGAGCAGGAGTTTGTGGGGTAAGTTGAGCTTCCAGATCCACTGGAAACTCTATTCGGTCGTCTCCCGAGAAATGCCATGTGCGAGCCAGGTTGCCGAGTTTACGGTATAGTTTCCGTGAGCACTTAGGCCCCATATAGCTTCGTCCCTTGGCGGTATCGACGGGATGGGGATCGGTCGGATAAGGTTAGTAATATACGCTGGGACAAGAGAATACAGAAGTTGTATATCCCAAACACCCTCCCTAATGCAGTCTTTTACTCTGAGGTCGGGGTTTTGAATCTCCTGGAGGGTCAGGCTCATCATTTCAGTGATGCTGCGTTCACTGCACCAGTTGTCAGTCCAAAAAAGGATCGTTTCGCCGTTACCTACCTTCCATCGTACCCCTTTTCTGATCAACTCACGTTGCTTTAAGATTTGCTTCCATATCCAGGAGTCACTCGGCTTAGGCCTATAGTCAAAGAAATTTGTTCCTTTCAGATATTTCCCTTGGATTAGTTTCGTCCACGGATTATTCGGTTCCTTTATAATTTTCCATGCAAGTTTGCCTAGGAAGGCCTCGTTAAGCGGTTTCATTTTCCTTAAGCCAAGGCCTCCAAACTTTTTCGGTTTGCAGACCGTATCCCAGGCTATCATGGGAATACCCGTTTTTGACTTTTCCGTCTGCCAGAAGAATTGTCTATTAATCTTATCTTGTCGATCCAGGATACTAGCCGGGACAGCAGAACAAGCCATGGAGAAGGAACGGAGAGATTCCAAGTTGCTCTGGATCAGCACGCTTCTTCCTGCTTTGGAAAGGAAGGTTGCTGCCCACGAGTTAAATCTTTGCTCAGACCTATCTATGAGGTGTTTGAAGTCTTCCACTTTAGGTCGCGGCCCGCTGAAATTAATTCCTAGATATCTTCCTAGGACGTTTTTCGGTGTCATGTTGAAAAAAGCCGCTAATCTTTCCTTTTTCTGAGTTGTAACGTGTTTCGAGAAGATGATTGACGATTTATGAAAATTTATAAGTTGACCCGACACTTCACAGAAATGAGTCAGGATGTTTTTTAAATTTTGGCATGCTGTAGAGGTGGCCTTACAAAAGAGCAGGTTGTCGTCTGCAAACAGGAGGCAAGGGACTCTGCTAAGGGCTGGGGTTAACTTGATCCCGATCCCGATTTTTGGCAGGTCTGCATGTATGGCCATGAGTCTACAGAAGGCTTCCATACAGATAATGAAGAGATATGGTGATAACGGGTCACCTTGTCTCAGTCCCCTAGTGGAGGTGAAAATCTCACTGGTGAAATTGTTAACAATTAGGGAATAAGAGACCGTTGTGACGCACCCTTTAATCCAACCTATCCATGTCTCCGAAAAACCCAGAAGGTGAAGGCATTGCCATAGAAAGTCCCATTCGACTCGATCATACGCCTTTTCCATATCAAGTTTGAGCGCAAACCACCCTGTTTTGCTTTTTGAAGAGTTGAGCTGGTGAAGGGCTTCCTGCACAATGAGGATGTTGTCTTGGATAATACGTTCTGACATAAAGGCTCCTTGGAGAGGACTAATGATCTTAGCTAAAATTGGGCGGAGGCGATTGACCAGAATCTTAGCTATGACTTTGTAGAGGGTAGAACATAAGCTTATAGGGCAGAAATGGTCCGCATGTTCAGGATTGTCATTTTTAGGGATAAGATGGATGAGGGAGAGGTTTATTTCTTTAAGTAGGCATCCCGTGGTGAAAAAACTGGTTATGGCCTTAAGCACGTCAGCTTTAATAATGTGTCAATACGTGATAAAGAACTGTGATCCAAAACCGTCAGATCCAGGGGCTTTATAGGAACAGATCTGTTTTAGTGCGTCAAGGACTTCCTGTTCTGTGACGGGAGATATGAAGGCTTCGTTGTCTTCACGTGAAATTTTTTCCGGAAAGCAGTCAACGAAAAGTCCTCGGTTTGGGCTAGCTTCTGTTCTGAAGCGCTTTTCGAAATCATTCTTTAAATTTGCTCTAATCGAGTTTTGGTCATACTCCCAATCTCCGAGTTCGTTTTTAATCCTATGGATCGTGTTCCGTTTCTTCTTGGCTCTGAATTTTTCATGGAAAAATCTGGAGTTCCTGTCGCCTTGGGTGAGCCACGTTTTTTTACTTAAACTGCCCCAGTATTTTTGGTTGAAGAGCATTAGTTTCTCCCTTTGTTTGATCAAACGTTTAAGTTGCGCTTTTAGAGAAAAACATAAGGGCTTTGACCTAAGTGCGTTTTCCGTTGTATTAATCCTACTTGCATTATGCCCCAATTGTTTTCGTATATTACCATATTTAGCAGAGTGCCAATGTTTTAGGGCGAATTTGAGTCGTTTAACGAATGGCACTCTGCCTCCTGCGGATTAAGGATTAAGAGGCCTAGGTTGGCTAGCCAGTCAGCAGCTTGATTCGCTTCTCTGTAAATGTGATTGATGCTCCATTGCTCGAAC
>JBBYHQ010071677.1:0-30476 GCA_038382645.1 Spergularia azorica
CAGATCAGATCAGATCAGAATCATTCAGATCAGATCAGATCAGTTCAGAAAGATGCAGTCCTATCAAACGGGGCCTACATAGTACATACTGTTGTTTTCGTAATAATTTCGAGTTTGCCAACTGTGCTAGCCAATTTAGCTCTCCTTGCATATAGTTTTCTCGTTAAACATTGCATACAGTTCATAACTTGATCAAAGGAAAAATCATTGATTTGAAGTTTTTCATGTGTAAACCATACAGTTCAGAACATATTGCACATGGAATGTTGTAGTAGCTGGTACTCTGGTTCAGGCAGATTAGGTCGTGCATGCTTACATACACGTTCAATGTTACACTCTCGTGTACCATACATTGAGCCGTGGAACAATTGAAAACTGTTGCGTTATCATTAGCCGTGTTATAAGCATGAGGGTAGTAAACAAGTACTCCGTATTATGAAACATTTTATTAGATTTAGATTCGATATAATCATTCAAACAGGACTAACTAACCCACAAGATCTTGCAAATCCTTGACAAAGTTATCAATGTAATTACTCATAAACCCTTGGCTAACTATAATGTCCCTCCACTTTGCATGATTCTTCTTAACCAAGCAACCAACCTCACTCTTTTCATCCATCACCGAAGTAATCGCACCACACAAATTCTCCCTAGAAACCCAACCATCCTCCCTCCTCTTCACTTCCACAGCCACCTTGAGCTCCCCAGCCATCAACCTTGTGTTCAATATTTGGTCACCCAACTGCGGAACCAATACTATCTGACTCTTAGCCGTCAACGACTCCCACATCGACCCGAACCCACAATGGTTCACGAAGCACCCTACCGACGGGTGGGCCAGTATGAGCGGCTGTTGTACCCACCCGCCCGTAACCATCCCTCTGTCTCCTACTCTGTCTTTGAACCCCTCCGGGAGCGCCTCCTCGATGGTGGCGCACCCTACGGGTGGCTTTACGGCCACGAGAAAGGGTAGTTTGGTCATTTCAAACCCGAGGATCATCTCTTGAAACTGATCCTTCTCTAGAATGAACTGGCTTCCGAACGCACAGAACACAACCTCATCCGGCCCGAACTTGCCCAGCCACTCGGCCCACGGCCCATCTAAGGTCCCATTTGAGGGCTCGGTCTCAGGCAAGACCGGGCCGGTCACGAAGACGGGCTTGTTGTATTGGCTACCGAAGTAGTCACAGAAAGTGCCTTCGATCTCACGGCACGTACGTATGGCAACAGCGTCGCATGAAGTCACTGCCATGCTAACACGCTCGTAGAACGTAATCCCGCTCCCGAACTCCAGCCCGATGAACATCAGGCTCCGGGCCTCGTGCCGGTGGCTTTGGAATACAACTTCCTCGGATGGGTACCCCGGCGGTGGCCGGGCCATTTCCTCCTCGGTAACGGGCCTGTCTCGGGCCAGATTCCGGGCCGGGACAATAGCGATGGCCAACGACGAGGCGCTGACCACCTTGTAACACACCGACTTAATGCCGTACTTGGAGGCAACCTGGGATGCCCAATGGGCCAAATCGTAGAACATGAGGTCTACGGCCCCGAGGCCCGAGATGATGGAGTCGACCTCGGGCCGGGTCAAGTCGAGGGCAGTGGCAAGGTGGTTGTTGAGGTGGATGGGAATATCGGAGGCGGTTTCGGTGCCGGGCGGGAGTGGGTCGACGTGGGGGATGGTAATAGGGAGGAGGGTGATGAGAGAAGGGTGGAGGTTGAGGAGTTCAAGGTGGAGCTTAGCCTTGTTAGGGAGTAAGAGAGTGGTTTTGTGGCCTCTTTCAGCAAGTTTATTAGCAAGGTGTAAAAATGGTGTCATATGACCCATTGCAAACCATGGCAACATAACTATGTGAAGCTTTTTCTCCATATCTTTACCTCTGTAAATTCCTCTACAATTTGATAATGTTGATGTTTTAGTTTTGATAGTGAGATATATAAGGACACTATTTTTAGACACTACATGTTGTTAGATCAGGAGATTTAAGAGGGGGTTTCTTGACTAAGTACAAAATTAGGTGAGTTAATTGTTTTTTAGAATTTACTAGGAAGTAGGAACGCCATTCTAGTACTAACAACATGAAACTTGTGGAGAAATCATAGATAGGCTCCCTTTCCATTTCCATTTTCATTATTTAACTTTGTATGTTTTTACTAGAAAAATGCAATGAAGTTAGAAGTAGACAAGTAATACTAGCAATTTTGGCTCTATGATTATAAGTATATGGATGAAGCATATACACTTCTACTAATTAGAGTGCATATAAATGAGACATCCTTGGAACACCTAACGCAACATTAAGATATACGTTCAAAAGTAAACAAATCGTGTTCGATTTCGTGTCTTAATTTTGGTCATTAACAACAGATAAGAATCGATTATTTTCTTAGTAAGTAGCGATGTTTCTCTGATATCGAAATATAAAATCAGTACGAGTTACTTACTTGGTTCAGGGTCGATTCCAGGTGGATCAGTGTACTGTGCGAATCAGTTCGGAAAAACAAGCCAAATTTCAGGCTAGGTCAAACAGGACCGCTCTTGTCTACTCTTACCCAGATTCCGGCTTGGATTGTTATTTGCGACTTCTCTGAATGAGGTACTTCCGATACTCCAAATGAATGATTAGCTAAGAAACGTTACTGATAAGAATCGCAAACTTAGATCACATCTTACCGTAGCAGTTAGTGAAAGAGCATTGCTACCAAGTTCTGAATGAAGAAAACCCAGAGCAATTGAATTAGATAAAGATCACAGGAAAAAATCTCGACTTCTATACATCTCCATATTCTGAGAGGCCAACAACCAAAATTCTGCAACACCGGTAAAATTGGCCTTTTTCCCGACCAGCGTTGCGTTAATGCTAAATCAATCTACTGGCTGCTTGGTGCTTACAATCAACTCTATCAAAGAACCAAGGCATAAGGTTTCGTATATACAATGAACAGAAGACTCCTTGTCGTTTGTCTCTGCAGACACCAACACACCATCTCTGAATATATATCTGGAATTGAAACTTGGTTGATCGTAGGATGACGACGATGGTTTCAATTCATCTTTCTCTGAGTGACAGACACAGTTCATGTGTTTGGTCGATCCACTTTCCGAAATGCAACACTGACAGGCATTTGGTTCCTGAGAATTAAAATTCTTGGAGACATCAGAACTCAGTTCTCCATTAATGGGACATCTGCATTGCCCTGTAACATACAGATTTCTAACAGCTGAATAAAGGCTCGTAGATAGGGATGACACGATATCATGGATGTCCTCCACTGTGGAACAGGATCCAGACAGTTCCCAATCTCGGATGACTATTTTCTTCACAAATTCTTGAAGATTACGAATGCATCCAGTGCAGCAACTGTAACGGCATACAACCTTAGACTCTGTCGACATTTCACAGTTATCACCAGATAAGTTAAGACCTGCATCATTTCCATGGTTTTCAGCTTCAGCGGAAATCTCATTCTGGATCACTTGTTCAGGGCTAGATTGGCTGCAGGGTTCAGCTGGCCCACAGGGCTCAACTGTAATATATTTGCAAGTTGCATCCATTTCTTGAGCTAAAATTTCTGTAGAAGCCACTTGACTTACGGTGGGATCTTCTACATTCACGGACGCTGACACTTCAGATTCTCTACAGTCATTGTAAGTCACGTCACACACTTGACCAATAATAGCAGTGTCCGCGGTATCAGTAACAGCTGCAGGATTACTAGCCAAGGCCACCTTGTTCGGCGAGTCTTGTATCGCAGCTTTCTCTGGAGCCATTTCATCATCAAGGTTTACAAATTCTGCCTCTTTGTCAGCACTAACATCTACAGGTACTGTGGTTAAATTACCAAGTTGAGAAGTTTCCATTAAGGATCCCTTGAAGCATCCTTCAACAAGTTCTGGCTCTAAGTTTGTTTGACTGTCAAGACCAACATCCCCACCTTCTGCAGTTAAAACAGCAGGTCGAGAACTTTCCGTCAAGGATCCCTGGAAGGCTCCTTCAACAAGTTCTGGCTCAAAGCTTGTTTGATTATCAAAACCAACATCTACAGCTGATGTAATTAAAACACCAATTTGCGAACTTTCAGCCAAGGGTCCCTGTAAGCCTCCTTCAACAAGTTCTGGATTCTGCAAGCCATCAGCAGGCACATTCAGATCAGCAGCCCCAGAACCTTCAGCAGAAGACCCCTGCCTACATCCAGCTGGACGTTGCATCTCCTTAATACCAGTATCGTCGGCATTTGCCTTTTCTTCAACCCCAATTAGTTCAACAGTTGGAACCTCACAATTCTCTTGAGACTGTGCTCCATCAAGCTTACAGATCATCACCTGTGTTTGATCTTCTGGCTCCAAACTGAAAGCCAAATGCCCAAGACAACTTTTGTCAAACAAAATAACAAGAGAAGTTATAATAAGCATACGAAAGGACAGCAATACCTTCTTAATGAGTGTGACCAGTTCGCGACCATGTCCTCTAGGTAAGCAACTTGTGATAAAAGGCGGGTATATTGATATTTGTCCTTTCCTGCCTGAATCCTTGCAGCTATCTGTCCAACAAGGAGCTCGAGCACTTTCCTGACCTCCGAAGAAACTTCTCTGGAAGATTTGTATACTCCTCGGTATGCAGACAATCCAACAGCTATGAGGCCTCTGACCAATGTAAATTTGTCCCTCTTTTTGAGATTGTTAGAGTTGGATGCAGCAACATCATTCTGCATCAACTGGCCAGGACGGACAATGCAAGAATTGAACGGCCAGCCTTTCCAAGGGCCACGTATGTCTGCACTTGGGCCTTCACTCAACTTGGACGTCACCCAACAGAGTTCAGCGAAATGGGGATACCTTAGAATTTGATAGCCAAATGAAGTAACACCCAATACCAAAGTAGATTTTTCTTTCATATTTTTGTAAGCAGATGGAACTTGCAATTTTGCAAGTAGGTCTTCAGATGGCTCTTTTCTTGCTTCAGGCGCCCCAGCTGATGTGAGAATAATCTTAGGAGTTGAGACATCTCTCTTATCTTCAAACTGTTCTTTGTGAGTGATGCTTGAGTCTGAGTTATGATGACTTCCCAGATAAGCAACATGTACAAATTGTTGTATCAAATTCCTCGACAAATCTATTGAGGATAAATGGATCAACTTATTCTGGTCAAACTCCCCATTCACCTCCACGGAGAATCGAGAGGTTTCATATCCTGAAATAAATGATCCTTCAGATGCTAATGACTCGCTTTCAAAGAACTGACGAAGTTCCGAAGGAAGAGCTGCACATGGAACCTCTGAAGTAGCCTGGTCATAGACAGCATACTAGTTTCAATCTCGGGCGTAGAACCTTAATATATGATGGTAAAGATTACCTATGAAATTACAAAGTTTTTGCAAAGTAGGATGATAACTTTTTTGCCAAACGCCCTTAATCAGCCTTTTGATATGTCGGACACACAAGCACATACTTTGGTGTATATTGCATTGAACATCACCGAGTTACTCCACAATTGTTTACATAATTTAATATGCAATCAGTTTAATGTGATACTCCTTAATCAGTATTGTCTTACAATAATCATGATTGTTAGTGCATCCAAGTTTTGACCCTCGACATTTTACATAAATGCATTTTCCGGTCATTCAAGTCTAAAAACTCAAAAAGTATCCCTTTACTTAACTTGGCTGTACTGCACCTTAAATTTTGGTATTTTGCTATTGCTCGGGAAAAAGCTGTTGGTTCGAAAGCGGATGATTACTCTTCTGTTGAATCTAATGTGACTATGATGACAACTTCAACAAACCTCTTTATAATCACCTTTACATTATGCAGCACTAACCCATGTACAGTAAAACTTCACAGATTTTGGGGGAATGAAACTTATAGCATAAATTATTGCCATCAGTACTTCAGTAGTTATGAAGAGGAACTGGTCATGTTCACTGTAATAAACAACAAGAAGTGCATGACAAAGTGCCTACAAACCAAGAAAAATAACGTTGAAGAAGAAGAAAAAGAAGAAAAAGAAGAAAGGTGTCATTTGGTTGAGACTTATGGGGTACTTTCCTGCAATTTTTCCTTGTTCACAAAACTAATGTGCTCGGTTGTACAGAGTATTTGTTGATTAGTAAATTTTAGTGCCAAAATGTTGCACTAAAAGTTGATGGATCGTAGCCTTGGAGAGAAGGGTAGGGATGAAAATGGAGGAGAAGGAAGACAAGGGCCGAGGAAATGAAGGGAAACAAAAAATTTTCATCTGAGAAAATCAAACCATTATGTCGCAAATTGATGTAGAGAAAGACATCGAATTCAAATATTACACTAACATTTATCAGACACTCACTCCACCCGCCTTACTTGGGCTCGTTATTCTGGAAAATTTGAAAGAAACAAGAGATCAAGCAAATTTCCCCAAAACTACATGGCCGCAGAAGCCAGTCTAGGAGATGTCTCTTTTTTTTCTTACAACAACAACCAAGCCTTATTCCCAAGATGTGTTTTTATAATAAGTAAAAAAAAGGATGTCTATTGAAGGACACCAAGGGGGTGACAAACTGGCCTAGGAATTGTTAAACAGCAGAAAAGGCATAGACATGCGAGAAAAAATCAATAGATACTCAGGGAGCAAGCGAGTTGAATCATACCAGTATGATCAAAGATGAGGAAGCACACAGACATTCCAGCTGTTCCCTGAATGATTTCCATGGCTTAGAGACATGGCAGATTTCATTTTGGGACTCTGGTTCTCTCGCCAACTCAGAGGTACCGGAACTACACTCCTTGCTACCAGCATGACAAGAAGTCAAAGAGGGTTCCTTCGTCAAGTCAAGAATCGGGGAGACCATAACATCTTGCTCAACGTTAGACTCTATGGCCCACAAATCTATTCTTGGCATGAAGATAGCACACATTCTCAGACTGGCACATTTCACTGCAACAGATACCAGAAGTGAGTACCATGCCAGTAATTCTAACTTTTTTTTTAGATGGGAAACACAATGCTACTGCCACTAATATAAGTACATAATGTACTTCCAAATGAGGAACATGTATTACTTTCCTTTGTAGGTAGGTAAGGCAGATAAGTTGTTTTTTTTATACACACTCATGTTAAGGTATACCAAAAGTTTGTTGGAGCCAAAAATTTACAACAAATATTCACCCATTATGAGTAAGATGTAATTTTTTTCCTTTTTTTCATAGCATATACGGAGTACTTAAAATTTACGGCTAAATCTATGTGATATTGGATTTTTCTAACGATAGTAATAAGAAAAATAAAAAAATAGAAAAAGTTGAAGGAGAGTCTCGGCACAGCGGTTCTCCCCGGTTAAGGTGTTGCTTTGTGATCGATATGTCACGGGTTCAATCCTAGGAGCAGCCTCTTGTCCAAAAATGACAAAAGAAAGCTTGCCCCCTATACATCCTTGTGGTGGGACTTCTCCCCGGAGCCTCGCCTTGCGGGGACCCCAATATGCACCGGGTACCCTTTGCCCTTCATAATCATAAGAATATCCATGCATTAAGTGTGTCTAAGTCATGATTCAAGCATTGAACAATCTCAAGCGCTCATTCATCTTCCCTAGGAAACCTAAAAAAAAATTCTACCGCTTTGCTACCACTTGGCCCAAAAATACAAAACAAAAGCAGTTCTACGTGCAGACACTAACAACATCTTATCCTTTATTGTAAAAATTCATGGCCAACTAAAATTAAGTCTTCAAGACATCATTACTGATTATCTAAAAATGAGAGGACTTTCAAACAGCTTCGCATTCCATTATAATACTTGACAATATGATGACTGGGGAGGGTAAAGAATAACATACTTAAAATACGTGAAATGCCTTGTTCCATATTGCCATGGCCCTCTTGTGAGACTGTAGCCAAGTCAATCTTCTGCATTTCAATATTCCCCAGAAAACAATGCAGAAGGCAAGAAGCAAGATGCTTTTGGCCAGCCCTTGGAACTCCTGAAATCATTATTCTATAACCTGTTTTCTTCGATGGTGCATAACATACATTTCTCAGCAAACCAAAAGGATTGTCACCAAAATTACATTGACGAAATCCACCATCATCAAAGGAGACATCTTTTGACATATCACACCCAGGCAAAGAAGCATCTCCATCTATAATTCCAACAAGGCAAAGATTCCTCACTATCTCTCTTGCAGTGTCTGGATCTTTAGCCAGAGATTGTGCACAATACCACCATTTATCATCCAACAAATTCTTCTTCTCCATTTGAGATAGAACCACCTTCTTAATAGCACTTGCCGCAATAGCAAGACAATGAGGTAACCAAAGACGGTCATCAAGATAAAGAGAAACTATCAAGCTCAAAAGCGGTTGAAGCAAGCAAGGAATAAGATGTATATCAAGGGGAGTACCCAGAACCTCATTTGCAGCCATCCCTGCCTCTCTACGAGAACATGGAGGAGGAGCAAGAGAAAGAGCTTCCAGCCAATCTCTCTCTTCTACCGCAAAAGAAGGGAGTTTTGGACGCCTTCTCTGATCAGTAATTTCTTCAGCACAGGATAGAATTTGGTGCCAAGAGCAATTCCTTTTCAGAGCAATTACAGCAACTTGAGAACAGAGAGCCTGTAGATCAGCACCAGCAAAACCTAAGGTTTTTGTAGCAACCCACTCCAACAAGGGACCAGCAACAGGCTTGGGCCACTTTCTTGTGTGAAGAGCCAAAATAGCAGCTCTGTCCTTCACAGAAGGTAGTGGAAAGTAAATTTCTCTGTCAAATCTCCCAGGCCGTCTCAGAGCGGGATCAACAGAATCAGGACGATTTGTTGCGCCTATAACAATAACAGAGCCACGAGACTTCAGACCATCCATCAAGGCAAGTAAGGTAGACACCACTGAACTATGAGTCTGATCTTGCTGCCTTGTACGAACAGGTGCTAATCCATCAATCTCGTCGAAAAAGATTACTGAAGGCTGGGATTTCTCAGCAACCTGGAATAAAAGCCTAAGTTGCCGCTCAGCGTCACCAACATATTTCCCCAAACAATCTGCACCTTTGCGAGCAAAATAAGCTATCTGTCTATCACCACGAGCACAGGAACCAATCAATGCCCGCACAACTAGAGTCTTGCCAGTCCCGGGATAACCATGCAATAGAACACCTCTTGGTGGTGTAATCCCCATATTCTGATAAAACTCTGGATACAAAAGAGGAAGGATGACCACCTCTTTCATGCATCGGACGACATCCTGCAGGCCCGCAACAGAGTCCCAACCATCAAAGGGTTGTTCACCTTCAGAATGTGGTCCTCCAATGTAAACAGGAGCAATTCTTAACACATCACGCTGAAGCCTTTTTGTTTCACGTCTCAAAAACTCTTCATCCTCTCCACACTTCTCCAGCCACCTTTCTTCTGCTTCGAGATCCTTCCGTGAAGCATCATTCGAAATCTTTTTAATTTCCATCTTCATTTTCCTAGCTTTCAGTTTCTTAATACGTTGTGAATATTGAATTCCCTGAGGTTCAAAGAGATATCGATGATCCGCACAGGCTATCATAAACTTACGGTGATCAAAGATACAGCCAGTAGCACGTGCGCAAGGCTGTAAATCACGCAAGACAAAACAAAGTGAGTCAAGAAAAAAAAAATCCTTTTAAATGAGCAGAAGCATCGTAGTTACATTAGCAATAGCATCTATGGTACTTAAATAAATGAAAGACAGCAAGTTAGTACAAGAGAGAAGAGGCAAAGATTTAAAGAGGTAGCAAAAGGATGTAAAGACTACTGACCAAATGATAAGTTCTTGGACATCTATCCACACGACACCCAAGAGTTGCACCAGGTCTCCCACAGCGGGTACACTTAAGAGCCCTTCCTCTGCAAAGGGCTGCTCTGATATTTTTCAAGCAACCTAAGCCAGCAAAGTAAACCTACATACAAGATAAACAGCACAATCAATTAGAAATGAGAAAAATTAGACAACCTAATAACAAAAGCTTTTACAGTGTGTTGGGACACGTTGGTGTGCAGGCAAAGGAACGGGAAGAGGTGTTCTACCTTAGCACCAAATTTTTCCAACGAAGGAGAGATTGATTTTAATAAGGAGAGAGGGAATCCCTCCACTTCTCTTCATTTAACCTCCCCCATCCTCTAGCCAGGCAAGAGAATTTACTTCCCTCCTATCCCCCCCACCCCCCAACTGGCCCACCAACCACCCACCTTTCCTTAATCCTTCCAAATCCCTCTATCCAGACAAGCTCTACAGGGACTCAAACATCTTTTTAAGGACACGCTCCCAAAGAAGCAGAGTACAGAGTAGACTTAAAAGGGCTCTTACTTCAAGTTCAATCCAATCAGTAAAATGACAATAGTCCAGCAGTCTAGGTGTATCCTAACATGACTAAATTATGAGGCAAATAGATCTAGCTACTAAATAATTAAAACCCAAGCTTTGAGAAGATGAATCATAAGAAGTATATCAGCAAGAAAAGCTGATGACACGAGAAACAACAACCAAAATTACTTGTTCTCTAACTTCATGGTCTGTGGTTAAGGCTGTCATGTACAGAAGCAGGGGAAATTTTTTATAGAAGACCATATGGGATGGAAATGAACAAGATATATAAAATAACATATCTCAAGCATGGCACTGGCCTGGAGATGATGATTTAAAATATCAAATCTCACGATAAAGTACGAGAATCGATGCACACAAGATATCTGTTCAATCAAATAGTTTCTAAGAACAATTTCTTCCGATGTATATTGCATGTTTTGCTGAGCCGTGTATTACAAACAATTCCTACAAGTAGGTGGATGTCCCATATAAAATATCTACTGAAAATTTACTTAACAGAGACATGAAGTTCCTCAACTTCAAACAAAATTATGGCTAAGATTCATAGCAGAGCTATATCAGTAATAACTGACAAGAATGCAGTTCTGCAGGCTGCCAAAGATCAAATGGCACAACATAGCACCCTCGTATTGATTTTGGTTCAAAAAAACAAATTAAGCAAGGGAAACAGCAATGCTATGATAAAAAGTATCTGACAGAATAAAGATCACAGAAATTTAGAAATGAGACAATGTGAACCGCTAAGGCTATTCTAAAAAGGTTAGTTTCCACCCTTGCAAGTTAGAGGATGTACAACAAAAGCCAATTGGCTTAGGTGTTCCGACAAGAAGACAAAGCTGACTAGTAACCTACCTCGCAAACCAAACGTATCGGAATACCTCTGAAATATTCATTTTTGAAATTAGAAAGGGATCTTGTCTAAGTCGGCTAGTGTATGAGTCGCTTGACTGTTTCTAAACCTGATGCCTAGACTCTAGCTATCCCTGTTTAAGTGCGGATAATGATATGCATCAAAATCTTCTTTGTTGTTGTTTCACTGATATCTCACTAAAAGGCAAATATTGGCAATTAAGAATGTGATAGTAGGTGACATCTTCCACTGGCATAGCTCTCTGTGGAGCTTTCTACACTGCCTAATCAAGAGTAGTAGATGGGGACTTTAAGGCATATTAAGAAAGCATGTGTAGTTACAAAATACAGTGTATAGAGATTCAAACTTGCAATGTTTTACCCCCGTCAGAATTTATCAAGTATCAAAGATGATAGTCAATCCTAAAACAATGTTCAAGCTAGAATAACATACATTTCTTATTTATATCAGCCCAATACCCCTGGCTAATGGTGCCACGGACAATAAGAATTTCGATTTTGATATGACGATATGAGATGACTGGTACATCCATTCTCCATCTAACCTAACCAACCACAAATGAATGCATCTGAGACAAGTTGTAGACATCAGTGTGTCTAAAAAGTGCTATGTCACACGTCAAAAATTTAAACCACGGCTTTAACACATCTCACATGTTACTAGAAAACTCAAAACTTTCATCCCCAATGTCACCAAAACGGGACAACCTATCAAGAAGTATAACATCAACCTAGTGCCTCAAAGGCTCTCCCTATTGTGAGGTAAGGGTTGTCAGATACTCAGATGTACACAGCCTTACCCTGTGTAGAAAACACAAAAAGGCTACTTCATGTGCCCAGATTTGAGCATGTATATCTAGATTCTAGATCATAAAAACCGCTATATGGAATATAACAGAAGTTTTAGGAAAGCACAAAATATACAAGAGTGCATAGAAATCATTTAGAATTTCTATATTCAACGAAAAGTTTAACACAGAGTGAACATACTCGGTTCAAATACTGACTACTGTGAAATGGTCCAAATTTGCAATCATGGACAAAGATATAGAAAGCACACAAGTATTCTATCCATGACCAGTTAAGTCACCAATGAAAAGTTGGATAAGCAGTACGTTAGAATGTTAGATTGTTTAGCCATATAATGTTCATCTTCAGAAATACAATTGGTGCATATTCATATACACAAAAGGAATTACTATACAAGCCTTAATGAGCGAAACAAAGGAGGCAACACAAACTGCATTTAATAAACGCACCTCTGGGCTCCAAACAGCACAATGCTGATGCACCCAAATTCCTGCTATACCATGCCGATCATTGACAGGGCCGAGGAGTTTCCCAAGCCAGCCAGACTCATCACCAAACCCGTCCCATTCATCATAATTGAATTCCTCTGATGCAGATGAACCGCTGTATGCCTCATTGTCACTCCCAGCAGAATCAGTAACCAATCTCTTGGGAGGCTTTCCATCTGTCCCTCCCCCACACAGACCACAATGCCGGCCTTCCTTTACGCGTGGTCTGGAAACACCATTAGCAGCAACACTGCAATTCTTCACGGTCGGACCATTCTCAAGTTCCTCTTGTCTTACCTCCACTGCTGCATCAGCATCTTTTATCATTGTCTTTTCGTTTTCAGCCAAATTAGTAGGCAATGTGTCAGCCTCCATAGTCATGCATTGAATTTCTCCCTCTTTTCCAGGCTCAGATGAAATAACAGGCTTATCGTTCTCACTGCTCTGACCCATATTTTTATTTAAATCAACTTTCTCCTCTGGCATTATATCTGCAGGAACGTCATTCTCCTTTTCTACACAATTAACAGAACCACTATCCAATATCTCCTCATTGACGTCAGCTCTTCCACTAATAGACACAATACAATCATCAGCTTCAACACTTGCTCCATTTGCTAACATTTCCCCAACTGCATGATCATCCTCTATCTCATTCCCACCATCCATCAAAACCCCAACACTGCCAACCTTTAAATCCTCCTCATCCCCCGATTTTTCACCATCAGAGTCCTCCTCCAAATCATCCTTCATAGACCTCATTTCCTCCTCATCTTCCTCATCCTCCTCATTCTCCTCAAAGAGCTTCCTTTTTCCCCTCGTCTTCTTCCCCTTCCCCTTCACTCTCAACCTCGACTTCCAAGCCCCCAATTCCTCCTCCGAGCTCCCACCACCCGACACATCCACCTCATCCTCCTCCACCTTCCCCTTCCCCCTTCTCAAACCCCCACGACCACCTCCCCTCCCAAACCTCTCAGTCTTCCGCCTCTTCCTCTTCGGGGGAGGCGATGAATCAAGCACCTCAGGCACCTTACGCACTCTCGAGCTACGACGTAACTCAGAATCATCATTCTCTACACACTCTCCCCCACCACTCCCCATTTCCCCATTTCGATTTCGATTAAACACATCCTCGCTTATTGAATCAAGCTTCTTATGCTTCTTTCGGGTTCGAACCCCCAACCGGGTACCATTCCCCCGCTCCGGCGAAATGGTCGCCGATTGAGTCAATCGCATCACAACAAATTCCCCTAAAACAGAGCACAAACTACTCTAAATTTTCCCCCTAATCAAATTTCCACTGTTTTTTTAACCTAATTTCAAACAAAATGCACACTAATTAAACAAAATCCACAGTAAACTTAACGCAATCAACATGTAAAAACTATGAAATTAACTTCAAAATCTTACCTGTTACGCTGATTAATCAGAATTTGATCGCCGCGCTGAAAATTTCTTAAACCCTAGAAATTTTTCTGCGCATTTTTTTCCGCCCAAATTTTTCCCCTAAATTAAACCTGAACAATAAATTAAATATCAAAATGCACGAATTTCGATAATTATCAAGATTTTTTTTGTAGAGTAATTTTTATTTCTATTTTTATTTTTTTGTGCTCTGTTTATGCGAATTCATTGGTGAGCTTTTTGTGAATATTGAAGGAAAGAACTAGGGCAGTGAGAGAAGTAAAGCTTATTTTGTCACGCGTTGTATCTGAGCGTGTTGATTACGCTTCTTGTGGGGGTGGTGAAGGTTAGTGTGTGTTTTGGGGTTTTGAGGGGGTTGTGCATGGCGCGTGTGATGTGTGCGGGTGAGGATGTTTCTATTTTTATATATATTTTTTGTAAGAATTTTGTTGTGAAGAGTAGGTGAACTTTTTCTTCATTTTGCAACCAAAATGAGTTTAGCGCCAAATAAGGGCGCATCTATATAAAGCCAATTTTATTCTTCAACTGAAACATTTTAAAAAAAAAAAAATTGAATCCCCCCTCCAAAAAAAAAAAAGAATAGGTGATGTTAAATGTGGAAATATCATAGCCGTTAGTGAAACATCGTATTGTAGTAGCTAGTGTTCGACTTATAGGTTGTCTTAGTGATTTAAGGTACATCAAAGGATAATTCGAAAACCCAGCATGAACTTGGGTGAAAATGTTTAAAATCACAACGAAAGACAGGGAGAGGGGGAGAGAGTGTTAGTATAACGGCTAGCTAGTTCGTTCTTGCCTTGTGGGTTGTCATTGAGTAGAAAACCAATATGAAACAGCCACCTCATAACGGGTGAAAGATTACACATATATCAAATGTATGTTGTAGCATTTCTTTATACTATGAATGAGCCAATTAGGCGATTATCGTTAAATTAATCCGTCACAACTCACAACCTAAGAACTCATTCAAATACTTTCAAGTAGGCTTATGACATACTCCATTCCTAGTGATATTTGCCAGAAATTTACTTCCCATAAAGTCACAACTCTTTCGCCCCCTCTAAACCTGAACTACAGCAAGCCGATCTAATTTAAGCATTACCTAATATACAAAAAACTTGATATCGTAGTCCAAACACCATGATATACGCTCTCGACAGACTAAGCTACATTTATACAATACATCCCTCAAAATTGGGAGAAACAGCTCTATGACATGACATCCCCCATAAACTGGTCATAGTACACAGCTAAATTAATGACTCAATTCCATCTCCATGGTGTCAAAGCCTTTGCCAAGTCCTGATGCTCATTGCTTCAGTGTAATGGTGCCGTGATGCTTCACCTACAAAGAGAGACAGTAACCGAAAAACAGATGATGTCATTACCAACAAACTCAGCCAGTACTCTCTCAACTGAAATCAAAGCAAAGGAGTAATACCTAATGCGATTTTTGAAAAGGAATTCAACAGTTTCAGGACTGTCAGGTCTCCTCCTGGCAGTTATGTTCATTACTGCGCCATCTGCTAGCATACGCTGTACCACTCTAGCTATGTTCTTTGTGTCATCTATCCCAAGGTGATGACTGCCCAACAATGGTATATTTAGTTCATTCAACATCGTCCTCATTCCTGTGGCCTGGCATTCGGAAGCAGTAAGTCATGCCTAAACATAAGGGGTAGAAACGTCTCAATTCAGCACAGCTATGTGCTACGAGAAAGGAACCTTGGACCCCCCCCCAGCTGCTTATATTCAGTGCATTGAAATTCCATCACAAAACAACATAGGTACCCATAGTATTGTATAGCAACTTAGCCGTGAGTCCACATCACTTGCTTGCCCAATGAAAATCACAGAAAAACATTGCACCTTTGCGAATTGGACCCATTCCATGATCACAGTAGCAAAATTAAGAATAGAACTTTGGGAAAACATTAGAAACAGTTGAACTATTTCTGTTGCTAATCACACAGGCCTGTAAAAATTATCTATTAAACTCCTGTCCCGATTTAAACTTACCCTTCGGTGGTAGAAGTTCAAGTAGACATCCTTCAAGTTAATCCACTCCATAAAATAAGGGGGTATCTTCATGCTACATACTTGACACTGCTGTGGAATTTTTGTTTTGATGTCCCAATTGCCACTGCACCAGAGGAAGAAGTGCCAACAAATCAGATCTTCATCCACAATCGCCCTCTAGTTCTAATGTATAATATATTCATCCACGTAACTTCCAGAATTTCATCCACTTCTGAATAGCAACCTGATACTTCTGTGAGAGGAAAGGCCAAACGGCACAGATAACTTCCACTATATTCACCTCATTTTAATTATCCCATGCCAATCAAACAAGCAAAAGGACTCCTTGTTATGTACCATTTCCACTATAATCCAGAGGCAAGGATTAGGTAAGAATTAAACTTACCAAGTTACAAAAGCAGTACTGCTTAAGAGTCCACCGAATTCCTTCTTCCACAACTGGTGGTGACTGATCCAAGCCTCAAATTCCTGAATGACTTCTTGAAATGGCACAGCTGTATCATGCCAAACACTGCAAACTCATTAGACAAACTCAGACTTCTATTAGCCAGTAGGAAAAGTACCCGATTGCCATTTTAGGTAAGAGTTTTTCTAGTTTGCAACATACCGATCAACACCAAGCTTCCCATATTTTCCTTCAATATATTCTGCTATCCTCTGCTCACTCATGTTTGAAGGCCTAACAAACCTGCATCATATAGTAAAACGAAGTGAACTAGTCGCAAAACCCTAGCCACAGTCCACACATGGTGACATTAAGCTCTCAGTGATCACCTTCTTTCTTGAATTTTATAGCATAACAATGGTGGAGGTGAGGTAAATGATATTCAGGGTAAAGTACACCTGTCTCTGTCTTCCAGAATGACAAGCAAACATTTTTGAAGCTATAAGGCAGGGAACAGATAACCATAAGCCAAATCAAAATTACGCAGACCTTCGAAACATCAGTAGAGGGTTTTAAGTCCCATAAGATAAGATCATATTCTTTACGCACCCAAATATCTGACCTGATTTGAACTCTAGCTATATACTATCAACGTTAGGATTGAAGCTATTCGATCTGAACTGAGCCAATCGCTTTATAATTAAAGAGAACAGGACCTCAAGAAAATAGTATAACTATCACAGACTTATTACAGTTTCTTTTTTTTGTTTGTCATCTGAAGCCAGTTATGCTATGGATAAAAACAGACAAAACACGGCAGTACGACACCATGATGGCAATAACATTCTTATTTCATACTCACTCCATTCATATCCAACCTTCCTGTTTTTTCACTTTGGTTGAGAGACCATATTGCGAACCATATTCAGACACGGAAACGAATCAAACCTGTGAAAAAAGTCGACAACTTGCATCGTTTTGGCATCAATCATCATAACAGGAAACTCAAGAATCTCAACTTTTCCTTCTAAATCAAGCACCAACAGGTAATCCACATTCTGAGGCCGCAACTTATCAGAATTAGCGATATCAGCTTCAAGGGGCACCGAACAACTGTGATTGAACTTCCCTAGATGAGCAGGATCCTCCATCTACACAGCCAAAACATTCCAAACTCAACTTTCACTCAGACATTTCATCAAACACTTGGTGTGCACTACCATACCGCGATAAACAACATACTACAGAGAAAAAAAAAAATGAAGCTTACCAGGGTACACTTGCCTTGCGTATAATACAAGCAAATGGGTTTCCATGTAGACCTCACACTTGAAGAGTAATCAGTGGAATGGGTCGAAGATTGAGGGGGGAGAGAACTCGAACTCGAAGCCGAAACCGTTACGCCTCGGGTTCCGGTGAATGTAGGGATAGTGGGAGTGATACTGAGGAGAGAGATGGAAGATGAGAGAAAAGAGGGTCGTCGGAATAATGGAATCCTAGATAAAAATCCGCCGGAAAACGCCATTGTTATTTTTGGAGCTCTGGCTTTTTTTTTTGGATAAGAGCTTTTGCTTAGTTGGATAAATTTTGAAATTTCGCGCGGCTTTTAGATTTTTATTTTATTTTAAATTCATTAAGTGATGACGGCTACGAAATCCGAAGTCCCTTTCGACGGTTCAACTCGTGTCTAGGTCGATAGTGATCCGTCTGCTGTTTTATCGAATTAATTAGGAGGAGTATGTAGAAGAATGATCTCTTTTTTTACGGATGTAAAGAATAATCTCATTTTTATCATTTGATGATTATATCACTCTTAGATACTCCCTTTAACTTCATGTTCATGCCACATATGTCCAAGTGTAGTGAAAAGATGGGGAGTCGGGAAATGTTAACTTTTAAGATAAAACGAAGAAAATGTACTAGGGCTTTCACTCGAGAGATTTATAATAATTCTCGATTTTTAGTACTTCGACCTTACTTTGTTGTCTGGATTACCAAAAAAAAAAAAAAGTATGAATGTAGGCATATTGAAGAGTAGTGTATGAAAATTTTGAAAACAGAGGAGCTTGTGATTGTAAAGACATCAATTTTGTACACTAAATGTGTAATCATCTTTCAAATTGATAAATAAAACCATGAAAGAAAGCATATGGTCATGAAACTTAACAAGTACGACAAGTAAACTACTAAATTAACTTTATTCTTAGATTGCAGATAACATATGATGAATAATCATGATATGAATACACAAGATGAAATTGAACCGTCTGAAAAACACTCAAGGATTATTTGCACAATCTTCATTCTTAAAATAAAGCATATATGGTTCAACATTTGTATCAAAGATAATCCTTTTGTTGATCTGCTGGTGAGCTCCAATGATATTATAATCATGCGCAGTTGGTAGAAACATAAGACAGAAATAATATTCGTTTGGTCTGTGTTCATCTTTTGTAATAAGAAACCCTTGTTCCGGCTTGATCTCGTAAATGGCATCGTTGTCGAGGTTGAGCTGGATGGTGGGGAGATTCTCGTACCCCTCAGGTACCAGCATGGCATAGCAAAAATTATCTTGAGGCAGTTCTATTTTCTGATAGTTGTTGTTGGAGGCGAAAATTTCGGCCAAAGCGTTATTCAGTGCTATATAGGCTAAAGGTGTGAGAACAGTTACTGGTGCACCACTGTCAATGATAGTTTTCTGGAAAGCCGAGACATCAATCGTCAGAGGTTGGTTATTGATCATGATCCCTTTCATTATTATAAAGTGGAGATGGTCTTCATCAGATGGATGTAACAAATGAGTTGATTGATATGTACTTCTGTCTGGATCGACGTCGTGTCCTAAACGGAGAAATGTGTTGGGTGGTTGAACCTGCTGATGATTTTGATCCTGCAGAAAATCCTGGAAACAGTGGGAAAAGATCAAGGTAGTGTGCTCTTCGATTTGTTCTTGTAATGCTAAGTCTCCTCCGCCCATGCCTAACATACCTGCTAACAAAGGAGGTTGAGCCATCTCTTCGAACCCTGTCTGGCTGAAGCCACACCCAAAGATTACATCTTCTATAATGGCAAAATGGTAAGGGTCATCTGAGTCGAAAGTGAACGTCTCGTAACCCACCTGGCCAATACTCTGGCTATTGTCCGAATATGTAATTGAATAGAAGCACAGATTGTGGTCTGGGTGTGGCTCTGGAGGTCTCAGGTCTTGGTTACATATGCCCCAATCATCATCGTCGTCATCAAAGGCGTGGAAAGAGTGTGAGCGAGTATTGGGGTAGAGGGGAGCAGTTTTATGATAACATCGGTGTCCTAGTCGCAAGCATGAGTCACACTGAAGCCAGATGAATGAAGACGCGGTATCTAGCATCAAAAAGTATGATTTGTAGGTAGGCTGCTCGCCAGGGAATGTGCCTATCCCAACTTGGACCCCGAATGAATAGCCCCAAATGCCACCATCATCAACAATAGTAACATGTGGTCTCACGGTCTGTGGTGGGTCGTCATCATCATCATCATCGGTCTGTACTGTGGACTGGTTTAGGTTTCTGGCAGAAATTGCCCTGTTGTGTAGTGCTTGAACACGCCTTCTGGATTGTCTAAACCATTTTCCAATATTCTCGTGCGAATTTAACTTGCTTCGGGAGGCTGGTGACTCCAAGGCACTTCGATGGATGAGCTTCAACTTGAGGCTGTCAGATGGTTCAGGGAACATGGAAGAAATTAGTAGCAGAACGAAAATTGTAAAGATGGGTGTCATTTTTGTCTGTGAAGGAATGAACACATCCTGTAACACAATGACTCTCTCTATATATACACAGTGGGCGCAATGCTAATGGTAGTGTATGATTCTTGGCTGATTGGGGTTTGTTAGGGTAAAACTGCGTAATGAGCCACTAATTAAACGCGTTTGTTAGTAGACATTCCTGAATTAGCAGCCTGCAAATGGGATTTGTTGTGATTCCATTACAATGTAGTGGGTGGTTCACAGTCAAGGTCACTTGTGTATGTATGCATTTATGAAGATGGAGATGGTAATGCAATGAACCAAGTCCACTAACCTTCATTTAGCAAGAACATACACAGAACAATGACTCTACTTATCAGCAGTGCGCACAATGCTAATGGAAATGTATGTTTCTTGGCTGATTGTTTTTTTGGGGCATAGTACACCTCGAATTCTGAAATGTGTTTGTTAAGATTCCACTAACCCTCATTCAGGAAGTACACTCACATAATCTGTTTCAAAGGACATTCTCAGATGGTTTCAGTTGAAAATTGAACCTTCAATATCTCACATTTTAAGCTAGTGTGAGATGAACTGTTTCTTCTTTCTGTTTCGAATTTCCGTGAAGAACAGCTTAGACTGTTTCAGAGACATCCGGATTTCTGAGCTGGAACAAAATTATCTAAATTTCTTGTAGCTTTGATCCATGGAATCTATTACATCCTAATATTGACTGTTTTCGACACTGATCTTGAACTCGGTATGAACTGATAGTTAGATTCATAAGCTCGAGGACAGTAAGTGACATGACATAGAGAGGCCTAATTACAGATAATGTCACCCTCAGAAAGATTTCATAGATAGAAATTATTGTTGCAAACAATGATAATTCTCCAATGCAAATTTCATTAATTTTAGAAGAAATTTGATACACTTGAGAGATTGACATGTCTTACAATCACCTTCAACTTTAACACAACAACAATGGTAAACTTTTATTCGAAAACAACAATGATAAACTTAACTAGTCAGTATTCTTGACAGATTATAGATACTGTACGTGATCTCAAGGGTTGATTGCGCAATCTTCAGCCTTAAACAACAGCTGATTTACGTGAGTATCATAGATTAGCCTTTGATTAACCATCTGAAATGCTCCAATCACACTCAATTTATCATGTGGTTCAATCATGAGACAGAAGTACTCAGAACCCTCTGAATCATTCCATACTGCAAAGCCTTGCGCCGGCTTGATCTCAAGGTCTGCACCACCATCAAGCAGAAAGTGGATGGTTGGCAGATTTTCATAACCCTGGTTAGGCCTCTTGCTAAAGCAAACTTTAGGGGCATCATCACCTGGGATACCATCTGGCTGTAAAATCCGCGGAGAATTCAGTCTGCTGCTAAACCAGTCTGCCAAGGTGTCTACCAATGCCTCAAACACCGGGTTCACCAGGTGCGACATAGAACTACCAGAGTCCAAAATGACTCTGTGTAGTGGATCCATATGTACCGGTGTGTTGTTTACACCGATACCATTGAGTCTAACAAAGTACATGGGACTTCTTGAAGACGCTGCTTGAAAAGGTGTCTGTTGGAAAGTACTAGGATCACCAGGAATGTCTTCTTCAAAGCGTAAATATGTTTGGGGCTGCGGAAAACCTACAGCCTGGTTAAGAAAATCTTGAAAACAGTAAGAGAAGCTTAAACCAACGTGATCATAATCTAACTGAACATGGAAGGCTTGTTTTCCTCTGCCTAAACTGAGTACACCTGCTGTATTAGGCTCACCCAGGTTTACAGTAAAACCCGTCTGGTTATATCCACACCCGAATACTAAGCGCGCCTTAACTGTACTCATTTGACTGTCATTCTCGAACGTGAACATCTCACTACCCATCTGACCATATGACCTTGCACCATCAGCATACTTTACACTGTAATGGCACAATTTGAAAGAATTGGGGTCGTGTGGCGCGGGTTGATCACACATGTCATCGTTTTCCCATAAAGGAAGAAAGGAACGAGATAAGAATGTCGAGAAAAGAGGATCGATTTGACGGAAACAAGTGTTTCCGGTACTTTGGCACCCTTCACACTGAAGCCAGGTGAGAACTGACCCTGTGTCAAGAGACAAGTAGTATGTTTTGTAATGTGGTTCCTCATCGAATGTGCCTATTCCGATTTTGGCAGAGTAGACATAGCCACTAAGACTACCGATGTCAGTGGCACTGACAGAAGGCTGAATCTCTTTGGACTCGCCATAAGGCGAGATTTGGCTTGAGTCTTTGGTAGGAAATGCCCTCATGTTCAGTACATGAGCGCGGCCTCTGGATTGACTGACAAGCTTCTGAATTTTCTTGGGCATAGTCACATTGCCTAGGTAGGCAGGTGACTCGGGAGAATTTGGAGGGACAAGCGTAATCTTGAGGCCTTCGGATAATATGGGGATCATGCAGGAAACAAGTAGTAAAATGAAGCAGGAAATTAGAGAAATCAGTGAGGAGAAACTCATAATTGCCATGTTTTGTTTACTGTGTTTTTCTCTATGTTGAATGTTGAGAAAAATATGTAGGATGCTCAATTTATAGAGTTGTGGCGCGGTTTATTGGTCTAAACAGTGTTCCTTACGCTCTTACCCAAGTTAGCGAAATGTAGGTGATGAAAATGACACAATAGCTCACTGTATTCACCAAATGAGAACAGTTCAGGTGCTTATTTGTGTGAAAATCTCCATTTTAGAAGTGCATTCACATGCCAAGAACCACATTATGGTAAGTGCTTTGAGACATTATTGAAACAATGGGCTGAAAAATAATAAGTTGAAGCTTCAGTCTGAAGTTTCTCTGAATTACCTGCTAACCTAATTTAGCATACAGTATGCCAATTTTGTTTCCAGTCACATGGTGAAGCTGGTGGAAGGTGAACTGGCTGTCTGGCTAGGAAATAATAGCTTCTACTATTGTAGATTGTTCTGAGAAGTGTTCAGTCACCTGAAGGGTAATATAATTTGAGATTAAGAACGACATTGGTTAAACGTTCATATCAAGTTCCGAGAAGGCCTAATACACCCTTCGAAAAGGAGTCTGATTCATATCAACATAAGAAAGTCATGTGATTTTCTTCTTTCTCATGTAACAAAGCAACCAACTAAACACTGCAAGTCACTGTAAGCCCTGATCTTGTGTTTTACTAATTGGTAACAAGGGCTAGAATCTTTGTAATTGTGACTGTTGAACTGAAACTTCAACTTGGTAATTGGATATTGAGGTTCTTTTAATTCAAATCGGTTGACTTGTACACTCGGAGGATTAGATTGACGACCAAATCCGGAACATTTGGACCTGAAGACTCGTCACATTAGTAGTCGTAGCCCACATAGCAAGTCTATGATCAAGTTTATTTCATCTACGAAAACTGAATTTATACGAGACGAGAGTAAAAGTTATGATAAATCATAAGATTTCTTCTTTATAAAACATACTAAAATGCATTTTTCTTTCAATTGTTCATTTATCAATATTCGCCTATTCGGTCGCGCACTTGGGCCTAAAAAGTCAATCTCGGCAATAATGGGCTGGCAAAACATTGTCGTATTGGGCTATTAGGCTCAAAATTTGGTTCTTTGAGCAATGACCAAAATTTGTAGCACAACATTATATGGCCTAACAAGAGGGCAAAAACTTACAAAAAGGAAGGTAAATTTTGGTGAGATTTGGTAGTGACTAACTAGTTAGTTAGTTGAATTTACATTTGCTTGATTAACTATAAACACAACCAAACCTTAGAAAATTTCTCCATATTTTCTCCTTTTCAATGAGGATTGAGGAAGTTGTTTGTTTGTTGCTCAATAGAATTCGAAGTTGACATTATACGAGGTATATTTAACATGGCATAATATTGTGTTTATCCACGCTAAAATCGAGATCACACTACGCAGGTTTCATCCACTTACTTCATTACACTACCATGCTCTGAATTTTAACATGAACGGATTATGGATACAACACTGTGTTGGTGTGGAGAATTACTTCATCATACATGCATATAGTTCATCATACACTAGCTATCTAATCCCCAAGACATTCTTACTCGCTAGTCTATACTCATGAATGAAGTTATAGAACCGATAATTATCACGGTCTGAAATCGTTTAATCTGACATAAAGTATCATTTAGGAGAAATAATCATTTGACACCCATATATAATCCACGATTACAATCAACTCAAATTATTCTGATCCTATATCAGTCGAATCAATCAAAATGATCAATTATTTTTATTTTTTTGACAAGCAAATGATCAAAATGTAAGCATAGTCATTAAGAAAAATGGGATACTCAAAAACTTTACGTGGCAAGTTTGAATCAACCCCTTTCTATTTGGCGTTTTTTCTTTAGATATGTTACCGTGTCATAATTGGCATCATTATGTGGCTGGACTTCAACTAATTATACGTAGTAATCAATCATAGTTGTAGCATAGCATTAATTAATTAGACAAAATTTAATGCATTGTAATTTAGGACCATCTACCAACTATTATGTGTATGTTCTTACACAATTAGCGCAGTCAGTCCATATTATAATCATGGAAAATATTGCTTGGAAATATGAGGTGTCACATACTTACATCATTAGCAACAAAATTACTATTACAGGGTTGGATTAAGTAGTAAACTGTTTGATTTTCGCGCTCAAGGAGATCTCAAGCTGGAGCTCATTCATATGCAAAAATCTATATATGTTGGTGAATTCACTCATCAGATCACTGCTACATGCGCAAGACGAGTGAGATAGATTTAGATGTAATCGGAACGAAATCTGACGGAGTATATCAAATGGACGACCAAAAAGAACATTATTTAGAAACAAAATTAAGAATATTATAATGGTGATTTTGTTTGCTGTCTCTACAAAGCAACAAGAAAATAAAAGAGCAGAGCACATGGCTTGTTAGCTGGCCTCGCCTTAGTATACGCTTCACTTAGTCCTCTACACCTTTGCAAGCAATTAATCCCTTCAGTCTAGACGAGACTCACTCAGCCTTCTTCACACATTATTCCTTCATTTCTCAGTAACATATCTCATCTCCTATCTTATCCCCATCATGTTAGAGATACGGTGACCAACACTGTGATTAAGTATCGGTTCATGTTCATAAGTGTAACTCGTTTCGATATATATAAGAGTAGAAAACTAATGTCTGAATAAGTACGCTACAATACAACTATAATATGAGATCAATTAAGCAATTAGGTAAACATTTAAGGTTCCGAAATGCTTGTTTTGAACAAATGCTGGTTTGATTAGAATATCATGCCATCGCGATCGATCATCTCAAAACTACGTTACGATACCAAAATTCCAATTATTATTACATTCACCTCCCTACAAAATCAAAATAAAAAAGTTTTACGTTTCCATCTCCTATGGATAGATGACAATGGCAAAATTTATCAATTCAATTCAACTATCATAAGATATGGGACTTTTTACCACCAAAAGCAACCATACACATTTGACTTAGATTATGTTACTACATTTTACCTTTGAATAACTCCAAAACAATATACTCCTCCAGTCCCAGGGGGGCAGGGGCCTGGGACAAGGGTTATATATATAAACTAGTGCATAATATATGGTTCTTGGTGTATAATATTTGATATAGTAACAAAATTAGAACCTTATATTATGTCAAATGATTGGTTGGGCTCACATGGCCAACCCAAGCTTATTACTCCATGCACAACTATCTATACATCAAACATCATCATACATTAAAAACCAACTTAGATCAGATAACCTTATTGGATCTCCCATGTCGGTTCATCCAATTTTCCACAACATTTGTCATGTATAATAACTTTGTATAGAAGAAAAAAATCCTTACATTTCTTTTTTACAATAAAGTTCATATTAAAGCTTAGTTTGCTTAGATTTGATTGAGATAATTATGGATGAACAACAAAAAGAGCAAGTGAATAATCTCTTAGAAGACGGCTGGTTTTTTGGTAACACGTTGATAAATAGAACAAAACCACCAAAAACTATGGTGAGGTCTTACTCTGATCCTTGTCCTTCCTCAAGCTCCAAGGAAAAGACTTTGGTCTCACCACAAGGTATCCACCCTTCAAAGATGATGAGCAACAATGCGCTTTTGCGTACACCTTCCCTACCCGTAACCTTAGGTACAGACCGAAAATATGCTCTTTTAGAAGAAGAAGAGTGGGAGGAGGATGAAGATGATGATGAGCCTAGAATGAGTGATTTGATTATGCAAGCTATGCCAATAATGCCGGTAACGCCACCAATGCCGCCGAGTAGTAGAAGACTGAACCGGACGCCGTCTTTGCCGCCGTGTAGGGTGGCTAGTAATGAAGGTTCAAACGTCGTTCAAAATGGTGGGAAATTGTCTAGGAAAGTGTCGGTAGAGTCGTCGTATGCGTCGCCTTTGTTGCAAGAGAAAGGTCCTATTGCTATGACAAAGTTGACTAGAAGAGCTTCTATTGATTCTTCAATGTTGTTGCCTCCGAAATCCGCTTCTAAGGTATGCTTAATCTCATCATTCGAGTTCGCTTTTTATCACTACAATCTTTGATATAAGTGTTACTCGGGTAATTTAATTTACTTATTTATCGTCTTCTATAAATGTAAATGCATCATATGAGAACGATAAAACCAAAAGTGGACTTGTATGGATGAAAATAATTATTCTCAAACAACCCAAATAAAGCATAGGAATACGGTTACTATGGAACAGTGGGTAATTTATAAGGTTATGGGTTATCAAATATCGTAGTTGTCCATGAAGAACAACATCAACTAACATTGTCACCTCAGTCCTTTACGTCGTAGTCTCGTAGACACTACCCCTACGACCAGGTTAGAAATCAAGTGTGCATTATTACTCACATGTTGAAAATCATGTAGTAGTCTCATAGATACTATGTCTACTACCAGGTTAGAAATCAAATGTACGCATCATTACTCGTATGTTCAAAATCATGTCGGTGTGGAGTATAATTTGATCAAGGGTTGCATATGTAATACTAGTATGTTACTCCAAAGGATACATAAATCATAAATCAATGACATTGGAACTTGTTCATGTTAATGTTTTTGTAGAGTACGAAGCAAAGTGGGAGCAATTCCAAGAACAGAACACAAAGAAAAATGGAGCCAACCAACATGAACAAAAGCCCAGCCCAAATTGATCACTCCAAAGCCCAAACTCTTGAAAAGTGCAAGTCACTCAAGAGTTTAAGTAATCTTGAAACCCAAGAATTGCAAGGTTTTAAGGATTTGGGCTTTTCATTTGACAACCCAAAAGTAAGCCCAAATACGGCCCAAGTGCTTCCAGCACTACAACGAAGAGCTAGCCTTGATAGTAATCACCCGGACATTGGTAAGTTTAGGAGGCCTCATCTCTCCGAAGCGTGGCGGAAAACGTCGTCGCCGTTGTCGGCTCCGCCCTCGGTTCCGAAATGGGGTGACCAGAAGGCCTCATCATCAAACCAAGATATGAAGGACCAAATCAAGTTTTGGGCTCGAGCTGTTGCTTCCAATGTGCGCCAAGAGTGTTGATCATAAGTCATAACCAAAACAAGAAAATTAACTACCTTACTAATGATTTACTATTAATTTTATTTTTTACTTCGAAATTAAGTTTTAGGACCCTTAACTTACAAATTAAATAAACTTTGGCTTTGATAACCTAAGTAGTAAGCACTGATTAATGGAGTATTATTGATAACACGGGGTTCGATCCCCTCTGGAGCTACAATTGTCAAATGCTAAACGTTTAATGTGTTCAGATGTGGTGGGACTGAAACTCTTGTACGAAAATTTTGAATATCATTTGATTCATCTATGTCTCCATAAGTAACACTTACAAAGTGGGGATATGAGGATTCGAACTTGAAACAACGCAGTTACGCAGATTGATTTTCAAACCATTGGGGCAACCTTGATCCTCACTCTTACATTAGTCTACATTCGCACCTTATCGGCCCCCTTAACTTGAATCATGTCTGATCTCTAGATAAAACAAATGCTCGAGGACATCCCTTAACTTTGTCCATAATCGGCCTCTAACCCCGTCTACCATATTTTCTATGACACGTCCTAACCAGCTCGTTACGAATTTGGCCTCCTTACGGAATCACACACACATTATACTCTCGATTCTCAAATCATGAATACCACACACTACCTGTGTATAGCACAACGACCTAATCCGTTTATATGGACGATCTAAATGACCCGTTTGCGAGGTCTACGTCGAATTCTAAATTTGTAGCCAAAGTCCAAAACTTTGAGCTCCATTGAGTCCCATTCTACAAACTCACTTCAAACCCAGATATTTTAATCCAGTTCATCATCTTCCTCCTATCTCCTAGGAGCCACCACACCACCATAGTACAGTAGTAGAGTGAACTTTACTCTCTCTACAAATGTTGCAATCAATACATTTTCATCTCCCAAACACTTTTCTATCTCCTTATGCTCCACTAAAACCCACCATTTCTATCACCAAACCCACTTCACTCCTTTCTTTACCCTCACAAACTTCCCACTTACGCTTCATCTCCCAACTCTCAGCAACCCCAGATGATGAAGGCCCCATTGAACTCTCACCTGACACTCCCTCCATTTTTGCCACCAATGACGACCCTACCCCTCTTCAAGTCACCACCAGTGTCCTCCTCACTGGGGCTATTTCCGTCTTTCTCTTCCGCTCTGTTCGCCGTCGAGCTAAGCGTGCTAAGGAGTTGGTAATTCACCGTTTAATTATCTTGATTCTTATTATTTTTGCTTACTTTTTGCTAATTGGGGTTTTGTAAATTGTGCTAATTGTTATTTTTTATTAGTTTTTGCTAATTGTGTATGATTATGTGTTGTTTTGTTGAATTTGAGTGATGGGTTTTGTGAATTATGCTCTTTGGGTTAAAGTTGAGTTCTTGTTGATTGATCATATGGCTTGTTAAGGAAGACACAATGTTCTATGGCAATTTAGTGCATTGTTGGGTAATTGGGGTTATTTGTATGCTAATTGTAGTTAATTTCGTGGTTATGGTCGCTTTAATAATACCCCCAATGCCTCCATAAGTACCAAAACCGATTATTGGGCCTCAAACTATCAGTTTAGGCTTTTGGTTGAGTTGGTTCTCGGATGAAAACACTTGATGAAAATGCAGTTATTCACATTTAGAACTCTGAGGGGTAGTTGTGTTCCATCATTGTCTGAAAAAGGTTGAGCCTTGCTTATGATATTGTGGGATTAGTACAAGTGAGGTTAGGGTTTCGATCACTGTGTTAATTGTCGAAAAAGGTTGTGACTTGCTTAGATATTGTGGGATTAGCACCAATGAGGTTAGAATTTTGATCTCTGTGTTGATTGTAGAAAAAGGTTGAGCCTTGCTTATGACATTGTGGGATTAGTACAACTGTACAATTGAGGTTAGGATATTGATCACTGTGTTAATTGTCGAAAAAGGTTGTGACTTGCTTATGATATTGTGGGGTTTATACAAGTGTGGATATAGATTGAGGAATTAGAACTGAAATCAGTTGTGAGGCTAATTGAAGATTGTTGGGTTTCAACGGAGGTGTAAAGTGTAATAGTGCACTGGTTCTTATCTATAAGGAATTATCGCTTGTCTAAGGAAATGTTGATTTTGGAATGCAGCTGTGATTGTATATACAACCTATTATTTGGTTTCGTTCATATAGTGATACTTTTCTTTGTTGATCTTAAGTTTCGAGTAGAGATTATTCTGAGGTGTAGGAGAGCTTGAGTTTCGAGTAGAGTGACTTGTAGGAAGGTGGAATGTATGGACTTATTCGTATGTGCATGATCCAAGTAAATAAACTAAATTCTAATTAGTTTATGGTTGTGGACTTGTGGCAGCTTTGTTAGTTTAACTTCATTTTGGAGCTTATGGACTTGGCTATGTACACTTGCTCACCAGCTAGAATAGAAATTTGCAACAACGCTTTTTTTTGTTGCATTTGTGATTTACTGTGAAATTTTGGTGGTCTTAGAGAATGAGGTCATCTGGTGCGACGACGTTGAAGGATGAGGCATTGGATAGCTTAAAAGCACTTGGAAACATGTCCCTTGAATCTAAAAAGAAAACATCCCCTGTTCAGGCATTGTTGGGAGCAATCACGGCTGGTGTTATTGCGGTGATTCTGTACAAGTTTACGACTACCATCGAAGCATCACTTAATCGACAAACTCTATCTGACAGCTACTCGGTTTGTCCATTCTTCTCCACCTCAATCTACCTTTATCTGAGGTTCCATTAGTTGATGTGCTTACTGTTAGCTTTATTGATTTTATATGTGAAAAATGAAAAGATAGACATGGCACACAAAACACTCTTCTCATTAATTTAGGAAATCAGG
>JBBYHQ010071885.1:0-30466 GCA_038382645.1 Spergularia azorica
TTTGGGTGATTGGGTGGCAGGTTGCTGAGGATGGAAGAAGTAAAAAGAAGTGGTGCTGGTGGCAGGGCTGATCCTTTTCTTTACAGGGTAAATCAAAATCACACCTCTTTCTACCTCTTCATTATCCATGCTGGCATGATCTACTGTTGGTCAGTCTTCATTTCCTGAATGTTATGTCTTAGCTGGTGAGGTGAATAGATTTGAGGATTGCTTAACACTGTCATAATCGATTGATCGTGTTCGAAAATTGTGGCATTGGCATCAAAGTTGGGCTGTTACTCCTGTTTGTTACTGTCTTACTGCCATTCTAGTGTTCTTTACTATTTAGAGGAATAACAGTGAGGTGCTTTACCAGTTACCAGGTCCAATGCCATATGAAATTTCTGAGATATGTCCTTGCTCTTAATGTCCAGGTAGCAGCAGCAGCAGCATCACATTCAGCTCAGCCTTGCACTCTGGAAACGCCACAAAACTGATCAAGCTTTCTCAAGCGTAATAGGGGCATTCAATTTTTGGAAGGTTCATCGGCTGTTAGATTGCAGATACATACACAAGCCCAGATGATTACAGCACAGTAAATTTTATTGCATATAGTAACATTATTATCGGCAGCAACTGTTTATTCTTGACAAGAGACGGTGTATATTGTTGGAACTACTATTAGCGAAGACAGGAGAGAAATTTTGAGCATGTTACCAGTTTCTGGATATATATAATTATAGTACAAGATAATGGTTCTGTTAATGGCAGAAATCAAACATTCTTTTTGAATTACAACTCTGTTTATTCTTTAAAATGCAATGTCAGTGCCCAAACGAGTTTCGACTCTGTCTATTTATTATTTTGTTGGACCCTGCAGCACCCTAATGTCTGCCTTGATCAAATCCCTCAGAGTTTGGTAGGGCCTCGACCTCCTTTGAACGAACCATAAAGTGGCTGCGATCTTCTAAAGCCAAACACATCATCAATGCGGATACACTGAGACTGGTCTGCACCAGAATTATCAGCTTCATATTCTGATGAATGCGCAGCCCCGTACACCCATATGCTCAGTGTTTTCTTTCGATCCGCACCAACTTTCACGAATTGATCGAAGAACTCAACCATCTCCTGCTGGGTCAGCTGTTTCAATGCTGCAACCTGCCGAAACACCAATATTTACAAATTTCTACTTTTCTTTCGAGAAACATTAACGTCTACTGTAATAATCAAAATAGAAATTACGTTACCATACCTCAGATTCATTCCTGTCAAATTTAAAGGTGCCATCATTGATTTCTTTCCAAAAGAAGCTGCATTCTTCTCTCAGATTTTTGTGCTTCTCTAGCTTCATATCAATCAAAGCACTGACGTTTTTCTGTTGTGAAAAGGAGATTACAATGTGTAAATTAAAATTATCAACAAATAGGACTGGATCTCTCTATCCTTAACCATTCCCTTGGTAACAGATTATCAACTTACTTTGAATTCGTCTCCGCTAATTTGACGAAGCTCAGTCTCAAACTTACTAAGAAATGCCTCAACTCTCCCATCAATATCCCTTGGCCCCTGCGTAACAGAATAGACAAGTGATTCAGACATACTCACAATAAATATACGATCCCTAGCAAACAAATGCAGAAATAGATCATATTATGCGCACCTTTGCGGTTGACTGAATGATAAATTGTAACCCACGGACACCAAAGTCATTCCTGCACCAGCAAAATCGTGATATTTATCAGAAAAGAAAGACCTCCAATGTGGCATTAGGTCAGCAGTCACTACCTGTTTAACCACAGAACTATGTATTAAGTTTCTCAACAGATACAAGACTGATGTTGTTTAGCCATATATTAGAGGGGGTAAAATAAAAAAACTTAAATCTACAGAGTGACCTTATATCAGAAGTCCTTACCTGTTTATCAGCGCAACTATATATCCAAGTTGTTCCGCCGTTCGAAGCTGGTGGAATGCTGGTTGTTTAGCTATCAGAGCAATAACTTGAAGCTTCACATTTGCCAGATAATCATCTTGATGAACCTATGAGCATATGGCAGTAATTTGCAAATCAAAAACACGGGAAGAAAACCCACGGATCCACGGACAATATGTCATTGCGCAAATTAGAGGACGTAAACATTTGCACCAAATAATACATTTCTCTTCTTGAATATCCTTAAGAGGAGCTGTACTAACAATTTGGGCATGATTGAGTTTGAGTGTAATAAAAGAGATGATGCAAAAATGTAAAGCAGTTGTAAAAATCAGTAGCTGCAGAATACTAGTATACTACAAAGAAACAAAGAAACAATGAGAGTAATCATGCTCTGTGAAGGTTAGGTCACTGGGTGGATAAGCAGATAGTATTAGGTAAGACAGTCCTGCGATTTTTGGGGTACGTTTTCAGTTGGGAAATTGAAGCTCATCTGAAAACCTCAAATCCTCCCCATCTTTTCCCGTAGAACAGTGTGACCCAAGTTTTTGCCTACCTGGATATAGTGAACAAGAGCAGAATTCTCATCAGTTGAATTCAATCCTTTAGCAGCATAGCAGTAACTTTTGCCTTTTTGGAGCTTAACAACTCTATTGGTCAGATGCTGCGAAGGAAAAAGAGGCTGGCAAAGGGGCTGTGAACCCTCAAAGAAAGCTCTTTCAATTTGCTCAATTGTTGACTCCGCTTCACCACGTTCAATGTTTCCTGGAAATCACAGCACCTCAGACTCAATATAAGTTTGGGATATCACGCATACAATGATGAAGTGAAGAAGGTTTTAGAAGAAAAAAAAACCTGCTACATAACACTCCAAAAATGCTTTAGATAGCATCAGAGGAACAAAATTGGAAAGCGCATCAGCTTCCAAATGGGGCAGAACATCAAGCTGCTCCATCCAAGGCCATAAATGATCTTGCAAAACTAGTGAGCAGTAATACATTGCTTGCTGATATGGCTGCTGAAACTTGTAGTTCTGATACCCCTTTATTATTGTTTCCTAAAAGTAAAGAGCACAAGACAAAGAGCACTTGCAGATTTTAGAAAAAGCTCAACAACATTCTTGCACCAAGAGATAAACCCAAAAGTTTCATCTGGCATTAACTTGTAAACTTGACTAGCATGACATAAAATTTGGAGACCATACTTCAACAAATAAAAGTCCTTGTCTGTGTTCCATCGAAACTAATTTGAGGGCTTGACTCACTCCCAGGCTACGTGTGTATATTGTTACAGCTCAATTATCTTCATATTATGGGTTTAATAGTTTGCTAAAATCGTGAATATTACCTCTAGTTGCTTCTACAAAAATTTGAGCCCTATTCATTACCGGGCTATTTTGAGCTAGAAACTCTGGTTTATATACTACGAATTTGGCCAAATTTGACTACTTTTTTATAAGTAGTCGACTGCTATCCAAACTTTACCATAGACATCTCTAAAGTGGATTTGATGGATCATAAAGGTGACTTGTTGAGGCTAGTGTTAGGGCTTTGCTATACTTAACATAGGTTTTTGGCTCTAAGATTTTTAATAACCCCATAATATGATCCCAAGGGGATTTCATAAAAAAATGATTTTTTTTTTGTTCTGGGACCATTTTGGGCCAAAAACCATGGATTTTGGCCAATATGGAAATGTTCTCAAAATTTATTACCAATGTGGTTAGGATACCTTTGTTGGGAAGGTAGACTCTTATGTTAGGGAAATTCTTTTAGCCATTTCAGCACACGCCATTTGTTGAGGTTAGCATGCTGTTTTTGCCGAGTTTCGGAAACTACTAGTAAATGATTTTGGCTAATATTCTGCCAAAACCCATAATATGAACCGTTTTCATTCCGGTACCATATTGGGTCTAAAATCTTTTTTTCGTTATTAACTTCTGTTTAAAAGAAAATACCTCTATACTGAACCAAGAACAAAAATTTATCAATCACTTTAAATAGAAGTACATACATACACAAGTACAAAGCACATAGAAATTACCTTTATAACTGCAAACCTGTCAGGTTTTACTTCAAACTTCTCAATTTTATCAAGAACCATATCCAACAAGTTCCTCAATTTGTGATTATACCCAAACACAGTCACCTTCAGAGCCAGGAAATCAAAATAAATAGCAAAGAAAGAGGACTATAATCAAAGCAAATGCAATTTACCAACTTAACTGATTTGCTAATGTAAGAAAGAAAAAACATCTACCTCAGATTCTTTGGATAAGCCCCACTTTGGTTATGCACAAGTTTTTAGGCTAGTGATCTACACGTATGTTTGACATGCAAGGGTAGTACTGAATTGTTAATGGGTATTCGTGAGTGGGACACACCCATACATGATGGAGTAGAACTGTCATTTTAGTGCCTCATTTTTACCAAAAACAGAAATGGCCCTTTTCTAAAGAATACTCCAGAAAAGGAAAATGACGCTTTTCCATAGAATGGGAGGGAGTACTTCCAAAGATCTCACAAGAGTTTAAGCCAAAGAACAGTCTTACTAGACCTTATCTTAATGGAATGGCGGATCACAGAGATTCCTAGTGGAATCAGGTAGGTTAATACATAGACCTTTACAAGAAAAAGGAAAGGCCAAGAAAAGCAGTGATGTGTGATTGCTTCCTTTCTATTTAGAACTCAGCTTACATGATAAGATGGTTATCAACTCCCTAATCCTTACAGAATATGGCAGCTATACACAAGTATAACTTTACTACGTCATGTCATATGATTTTAAAAGCCTTATAAATTTCTACAACAACAAGGCTTTTAAATTTCTATCACATATAAAAGGAGAAAGAATAAAAAAATAGTGAAATACCTCAAAACCACAGCCTGTGTGGGTGATTGAATAGCGAAGATCAGCAACCTCTGCATAATATGCTAAGAAACAAAGAGAAAACAGAAATGCAAGCTTAGAAGATAAAGAGAAATTTCGTGATAAAAAGCTGGATGTAACAACAATACGCCAAGACCCCATGAATGATAAAAGAGCATGCAGTAGTCTTCTCCTCTTAAAGAAAAAGCATGGATAAGTATAGAAAACATCTGTACGGTATGAGATATTTCATGGGAGGGCCCTTACACTATCAACACAGTTGTACTACAGCTATACTCAGAAAATTCATAATATACTATGGCTTTTGACTTGTGAACACATAGCATAAAAGGTACAAAGGACACAGTATAAATATTGAAAAGTAGATTAGTGCATGATTTATCGCTTGAGAAACATATAATGAAGGCCTTGACAGCATACCATAGTCATTCAGGTAATCCATCAACAGTCGTGTAAAAATATCAGTAAGAACTTCTGCTTCAGGAGAGTTTCCAGCATGAGGGCAGTGAAAATCTATTTTCACGTAAGCCTTGGGGATGAAGAACTTTGTATCAGGCTTAAACCATAATCTTGAATAAGATGATGTCCGGAGAAGGATGGGACATGAGACCTGTATATATAAGCCCAAATATTAAGATATCCACTTAAAAAGTGACTTGTACACACAGAAAGCAACCTGCAAGAAAGATACATTTGAGTCCGTATACCTTCTCCAAGTCTTTGATAGATAGATCAGTAGGGATGAATACATTGGCAGCTGGAAGATGTAGGTCCTGATCAGGAGATTCAGACATCCATTGCTACAACAAAAAGGGACCATACAAAGATTATTGTTAGACTCCAACAGCAACCAGAAATTCAGCTATGCCCGTTCAAACTTGAAATAAATAAGGGTTATATCAGTAACTGTTTTATCAACAATTGAACTCATCCATGAGAAGCTCATAACGAGTTCAATTATAGATATGCAGAAGTATTTGACTCTCAGCCCAACTACTGTTGTGAGTTGAGATGAACCTTAGCCCTTAGTCCGAAGTCTAAAGCGAAACCATAGTACAACCAAAAACATAAATGACACTACTCAAAAGAAAGTTAAAGGCACCTGAATCACCAAGCCAGATATCTTCTCAAGGGAATAAGCTGTTCCATACCATGGCTCTGCTGAGTCTGTCTTCCCCTCAAACTTTTTCGACTCCCAAAATATCCTATCCACATCATCAACAACAACAAAGTTCAAGTCCCAACATGAATTGTGGTCGGCTAATCCTGTCATAGACTAATCATATCATTCAGAAGGTTTTTTTATTAAATATCCAATATAGACTTACGTTTACCTTTCAAAATACAAGTTCAATCTCATAGACCAAAGTCAAAAAAGGAAGACCTTATGATTCTCACAGTACACGTCCAGAGGTCATATTCTCAATAAGATAGAAAAATGAACTTAACGTTCAACCAGAACAAGCTTCAGACATCAAGCCTTTTGACAATCTCCAATGAGATCCAGAAAGAAGGTATACTTTCAGCACAAAAAGAGAGAGTGAAAAAAGGCCAGATGCTCGACTTACCTGACATTATCTGGAGTTAGCTCATCCAGAACCATTTGGATGGTGCTTGGATTGAAAATAGATGGCAACGATGATCTTGCCAACCAATCTCTGGGTGGATATAGCTGCAAATGGCATCATTATAATGCCAAAATGGAAAACACATAAGTAGATGTAAGATAATCTTAGTCTACATAGCAGCATATACAAATAGGTTTCCAACTTCTTAGTCTTCATCTAAGAGCTCCAAGTTCAGACACTTAAATAAATGATATATTCAAGATCATAAGAGTCCAGTTGTCAGACAAACTGGCTGGCTCCAATTATCAGTTTTACATAACAATTGGGCGGGTGTTGGAATGAGTGGGAAGGATTAGTGCTGAACCGAACTAGCTGATAGATTGCAGTAGCAAATACAGAGAACCCTGCGATGGGAGGAGTAGGTTTTGCCAGATTTCTTGATGTCCACTTGATACAATAGTAGGAAACATTCAGACAAGTGTATTTTGCCAATATGCTAGAATGCTACTATTTCATCAAGTCATGAAGCCCGTCAAAAATCTAACACTCATGGAGGAAACACAGGTTTCTCTAAGACCTCTACATCTTAAAAACATTCAGATGCAGTGACACAGATAATTGTTTAACGAAGAAGTTTTAAAAAAACACAGCAAACTTTACCTGCATATTGCTAGAGATATCCTCTACATAATGAATGGGAGGACTTTTGTCTTGAAAGTGGAACGAAGTCTCACAAACAGCTGCGAGCTTTAAAAGGAAAATGAATAGGTTTTAGAATATAGAAGTATAACAAAACATAATAGGAAATTTGAAAAACAGAAACAGCAAAAAAAAGGTTCCTACTGCCTGATGGTTGATACAACAGTACACAAGAAAATGCATACCTCATTGAAAACCCATTCACAAACACCTGAACTCTGTAAAAGCTTGATATATTTGAAAAGCAACCCCATAACATTCTGCATATTATCTGAAGAAAGAAAAGCCAAGCCAACCCTAAACCACCATACCAATAAAAGCATCCTGGGGTTCAAAACCTTGAAATAATTTGACCAAAATAAAAATAAACTATTACACTGCCCAGAATATGCAAAATATTAGCGCATGGGTTCGACGCAGCTCAATCAAAACATAATACGGCCTCTCTGGAACACAAAACTGCCTTTTTCTCTTAGCATGAAACATCATAGTGCCAGTGGTTGACATTGTCACTGGAGATGCTCCTCTTCAGCTTAGACCATTGTTCAAAACTTAAAGAGTCTCTCAGCCATTAGTAATGTTAGACACATCCGTTAACGGTTTAGCATGATACATTAATGACATCAAAAATTGAGATTGTCACTGAAATGGCTCCCGACCAATAGTAATGTTAGACACATCAGTTTAACGTGTAACATGATATGTCATAAACATCAAAAGCTGACCTTTTTATTGAAAATATCTCCTATTCAACTCAAACAATCAGATGACCATTGGAAGGGTCAGTAATATCAGACGCATCCATGTAGAATGCAACTGGTAAGTCAGCTCTTAAGGAGTAATAAGTATGTTTAATTTCTTATCTGGATTCCATGCAAACTATATGATGAAGGGATAGATTGAGAAAGAACTAATGCCCAACAGATTTTTAGTATTAACTGATCACTCATTCACTGACCAGAAGACTGGCAACAAATTTTCCAAATCAGTGAACGGGGAAGATTTTTGACAGCTCAAATAATAGGGAGATGGACAACTGTTTAATGTCAGTGGACATCCCTAATAATCCACAATCGCAATTCAGTACATTAATATTCAATCAGTCAAAGTTGGGTAGAACCGGAAAAAGATTCATCCAGTGTGCCTTGCAAAGATCCAACCCTAAACTAGGTGACTGTGAACCTCAGAGAGAGAAGATTTATGATATCCAATTTGTCTAACTCATCTTCTGCTTCTAATATAGCACTGCCTCCAGTCAGAGTAATCATAATCACAGAAATGCATGATATTTGGAAATGAGCACTCACCATGGCCAGCATCTGTCAGATCAATAACAACTTTAAAGAAAGAGTATTCAGTAGTCCAATCACTTTCCCCAGCGGATAAACCAGTAGCCCATCCTGCCAACATTCACACCAATTACAATAGATTTATAATAATGAAAGAACCAGGGGAGGAACGCAACAGTAAATTAGGCAAAAAGTGAGTTAGGGAGGAAAGCAACAAAAAGTCTGTTCAAGCAAGACACTGCCATGTGCCCCCCATCCCCCACAAAAGAGTAAAGAGCCTTCTGCTTTTTCACAATTCTGAACCAGCAGAAAGCTCAACTACGGCAACAGAGTTCAAGGAAAATCAACATATGTACGAATAGAGAACCACCCACCCTATTACAATATTGACAAAGTACTACCTATGAATCCAATGGATAGTCAAACTAAGGTGCATTGACTGCAAAATAAATGTTCTGCATTCCTTTGGTTGATAATCTCATTATAGTATCCTTGACTTGGCAACAACAACAAAAGAGGAGAGTTAACTGGAGTATAGTAGTATCAGAGTATCACACACCATTAAAATAGAATACAACCTCCAGTACTTGATGAGATTTGATAAAACTATAAAGGCAAAGGTTTTACAATAAATATTACCACTTCAATCAGAATCTTAAAATTTGAGTAAACAAAGGGTTCTTAAAACACCTACTTTGCAGAGTATATACAGGATTTGAAGCTCACCCAAAGTTTTCAAGACATAAAACAAAGACCCTTCTGCTTCATGGCCAATAAGATGTCCAAGATACTTAGATGGTCCTTCCTTGTAATAATGAATGCAAGGAGTGATAGGCCATGCAATCCTCAGCTTATGGCCGTCTTTAATTGGGACAGCTTTGACAAGGATCTATAATGGGTAAACAGAGGTAATGAGCAACTATCTGAGACGTAAAACTTGTCCTGAGACAAAAGCATTGTCCCCAGCATACCTGAAGGTGTTCTGATGTGCAAGGTAAGCCAGGGAAGCTCAGGGAATTTCTATTAGTATTCCGGATGTGTTGAAATTTGGACTCCACGGACCTCTGAATATCATCAAGACTGTCTAATATACACACATTAAAAGAAATGCTTAGAATCTAATAAAGAGATGAAGTGAAACTTTCAACACAGGCACGAGCAGAGGAATCGATACCTTTGGCGTACACTACAAGTTGCATTAGATTTGATGAATAATACTCCTCATAGAATTTAAGCAATTCTTCCCTTGTATTTACACCATTTGCCTTTGGCTGAACTTCTAAAGTGTCCCAGCTACCTGAAATGGAAGCAATCCGAAACGATTAGTGAACTGAATTACGGGAAATTCAAGAGCCAACTTTACTTTTGAACAAATAGAACCTTTCTGAGGTAAATTTACAAAATCAAAACGTACATCAGCCAATAAGCACGATTAACTCGAACAAATTCACTACAAAATTTGAGCATGCAAAGGGTGTGCGAAGCTACTACCTACTATGCATTTCAAGCCTAGTTAGACCTTCATATAGAAAGCAAGTTTGATTTAGGGTTGGGAGGATGAATGTTGAATCAAATAGCTACAGAATAAAAAAATTAGTGCTGCTTCCGACATCTTGTGGGGACTCATCTGGGTCATCAAAAAAACTTATTTCAGACATACAACTTACAAGGAGACTTCGCCTCAGAAAAAAAACATTGTTACGTGTGTTTTTGGGAGGGGGGGTGCCTGCGATAGCAACACTAGGGCAGGCTATTTTGTCTTATTAAGCCAACTGCAGTTCTCCTATAACGTGAAGTTTCAATCTATTAGAGTATCAGGTAATGTAATAATAAATATAACCTTCAGTTTATGCGGAGATATATTGTCAACACCGGGAGCTAGCTAGTGCACTGAATGAAGGTAAAAAGCCAGTTTTTTTATACCCTTCACACTACAGGAAATCAGTCCTCGAGCACCTGGCTGTGATTGCTACGAAGTATAATAATACAAGACCGGTTTTGGGGGGACGATGCTAAATTTCTTCAAATGATCTAATTCAAACTAAAACGATAGCAGTGCATTTGAATTCTCAGCCACTACTGACTAGTGATTACCTGTATTAAATTTGTGATAAGGATGGACTGGCGAACTCAGGTGTTTGTTAAGCTGCAAATAAAGAAACAAAGTAAGTGTATTAAGACTCTCAGACAATGTGTTGAGGTGCCATGACCTCGGAAATTAAATTTGCTAAACTGGGTCCAAAGTTCCTCGCCATTGGGGTAGGGTTATAGTTGTTGATGGGTTCAAAGTAGGTAGGTAGAGACGCTTTGACATTCTATGTCAGATATTTACAGATAAACAAATATAAACAATAGATTAAAGAATCGTAAATGAAGATGAAGTGAGATGACTATAAAGGGTATGACAGAATGACTAGAATCTAGTCAGATACCTGGCTGATGCGCCATGGATCAGAAAGCAAGTTCTTTTGATGTTCTGAAAGAGGGAAAGAGACAAAAAAAAAAAAAAAAAGAAAAAAAGATTGAAAACATAAAGTTGTAACTTGTAAGAAAGACAGGCGTTTATAGGTATGAGGCCGTACTAAGAATATACCTGAGTCCACAGCTTTAATTTCTCTGGTTGTAGCATCAGCAGACATGAGTGGGTGAAGAAAGAATTGAGCGAATCTGAAGCAAAAGCATGAAAATTACAAAAAAAAAAAAAAAAAAAAAAACAGCAAAATTGATGAGATGTAAAAGAAGCAAAAGTTAGAATGAACCTGTCTAGAGCCTCCTCAAACGCATCAGAGTTGACGTCAAAGTAAAAGTTGGTATCCTTAATTCCAGTATATGCATTACTACTGCCCCCATGCTGCAAATGAGAATAAATTTATGTTAAAAAAACCCACAAGTCAACAGCTTGTGAGTGAATCTTTATCACATGTTACAAAATGAAGCAAAATGAATAAGATAAAAGATGTACCTCTGTAATGTACTTGAAGTAACTATCTTCAGTAGGATATTTTTCACTAGCATAAAACAACATGTGCTCTGCCAAAAATATATGAATAAAGAGATTTCAGTGTTAATAAAAATTGAGTACGAGCAATCAAATAATGAAAAATGCAAAACAAAGAAATGATTACCGAGGAAATGAGCGAGGCCAGGAAGATGATGAGGGTCGGAGAAGGAACCCACATTCACATTCATCGAAGCAGCACACTGTTGTTTTCCAATCTCGATTAATTCATTCATTCAAATTAAATTCAATTAATTCATAAATAGAGACATACCTTGTCGGTGTGAGGATCGCTGATGAGGAGAACTTCAAGGGCGTTTCGGAGTACAACTCTCCTGTACTCCCTCTTGTCTGTTCTCGCCTTCATTATTGAATTGCTGCTGCTGCTGCTGCTACTACTACTCTGCTTCTTCTTCAATTTGATTGATTTGAGAGAGAGAAACTAAAATGAGAAGAAGAATAAATGAAGAAGCAGAAGGGAAGTCAACCTTTTTAATCAGATCACATTCTCTTTTTTATAGAAGCCCCAGCCCAGCCCAGCTTTTCATTTGGGCTTCCCTCAGAAAAAAGAAAGTAAGAAAGTCTGCTAAAGCTAAAACCTCAATCTCAATCACAATCAAACTCCACGCTCAAATTGCCAATTTTGCCCAAGTGGGCCTCTTTCACACGACAACGCCCGACACTCTCGCTGCCTATTTTACTTGTGGACCATTGAAAGAAGACCACTGGGTTCGGGTAGGCGGTCACGTTTATCCTAGCCCAACTTGAAAAGAATGACAAAAGTAGAGGGAGTTGTTTTGTTTGGTATTTCTTTCGTGTTGTTAGAGTCGGGGTGACCATCGGTGGGCTGTATGCATGTGTGTCCGTCCGTTCTAAAAAGTTTATAGTCGGGTGGGTTCACATCAGGTTAACATGTATAGCTAACTTAAGTTAGTGTATGTAGATGAATTGACTCCAAATTTAGGCAGAACTCCAAGTTACAGCCTAATAAGAGAAGGGTATGCTTAAAAGTTAAAATAGAATGCAAAAACAAAGACAACCCCAAAAAAGAGCATGAGCCTTTTAGTGGAGTGTCTGAGAGAGAGAGAGAGAGAGAGAGAGAGAGAGAGAGGACAAAGGGAAAACCACCTGGTCCGTGATATTAGACTAGTACCGGAAGCAGGGGTACCCCTCCCTTGTTTTTCTTGCTTTCTTTGTTAATAAAGCGGAGCATCATCAACAACATTTGTTCTTTTATTATTTATATACAGTACTATGTGGTTGTTGCAATCAATGTGTCTGGTTTTCATGACTAATACACTACTGTACTAACATTTGTTTGACATCTCCTCCAATTTTATAAAGTGACACACTTTTACAGTGTTACTACACCCACTAAAAAGCAAGCAGTGGGCAGTGGGCATGCCTCAGATTCCTTGAATTTTCACTTTCATGCCCATTGCTGCATTGCTGGTTTCATCTTGTTAGAATTCCCCTAAAACCCAAAACCACGAAACAAAAATGCCCTCAGTAATTTTGTTAATTGTTATGATTGTTATCGCAGCAAGCTGTAAAGTTGTGAGGTCAGAGGTGCTGCCTGATGAGAGCATAATGTTGGCGATAAATGAGGAAATTAGAGTTCCTGGATGGGGCGTTAACAACTCCGATTACTGTTACTGGAGAGGTGTTCAGTGCGGCGTTAATCAAAGTGTCGAAATTCTTGATCTTTCAAACAGATGGTTAACATCAGGTAATCTCACTCTCATTTCTCACCTTAAATCACTCAAATGGTTAGACCTCTCTTCTAATTACTTTTCCGGCCCAATCCCTTCTTCTTTTGGTCACCTGTCTGAGCTCCAGTTCCTTGATTTGTCTGCTAATAAGTTTGTGAGTAGTATTCCAAAGGAGTTTAGTAAGCTCACTAATCTCAAAGCTTTGAACTTTTCTTATAATTATCTGGTTGGTGGAATTCCTGAGCAACTTGAAGGGTTAGTGAGTTTGCAGGATTTTCAGATATCTGGTAACACTCTGAATGGTTCAATTCCTCATTGGGTTGGGAATTTGAGAGAGCTTAGGGTTTTTGCTGCTTATGAGAATTCATTGAGTGGTGTTATTCCTCGTAATTTGGGCACTGTTTCCCAACTCCGGCAATTGAACCTTCATTCAAACCAACTTCAAGGTTCAATACCAGACTCCCTCTTTTCTAAAGCCTCTTTGGAGGTTTTGGTGCTCACTCAAAATCACTTCACTGGGACCATTCCTCCCTCCATTGGCACCTGTCTTAATCTTTCCGGCATTCGTATTGGTAACAATAATCTCACCGGCAACATACCCTCTACTGTTGCCAATTTATCCAGCCTTACTTACTTTGAGGTTAACAATAACAATCTCTCTGGGGAGATAGTTGTCGACATTGCTCGTTGCTCCAATTTGACTCTCCTTAACTTGGCCTCTAACGGTTTTACTGGGACCGTTCCTCCTGAGCTCGGGCAGCTTCCCAATCTCCAAGAGTTGATTGTTTCAGGAAATAACTTGTTTGGGGACATACCGGAGTCTGTTCTCCATAATAAGAATCTCAACAAGCTAGACCTTAGTAACAACAGGTTCAACGGCTCCATACCAGTGGATATATGTAGCACCTCCAGATTACAGTTCTTGCTCTTGAGTCACAACTCCCTCGTGGGAGAGATACCCCATGAGATTGGCAACTGTGTTAAATTGTTGGAGTTGCAGCTTGCTAGTAATTATCTGACCGGGACAATCCCTCCTGAGACGGGTCACCTAAAGAACTTACAAATAGCCTTGAATGTGAGCAACAATCACCTTCATGGGCCACTCCCACCAGAGTTAGGGAAGCTTGACAAGCTAGTCGCCTTAGATGTGTCTAACAACAGACTCTCTGGGCCAATTCCAACAGCCCTCAAAGGCATGTTGAGTTTGCTTGAGGTCAATTTCTCTAACAATCTCTTCTCTGGTCCTATACCCGCTTTTGTACCCTTTCAAAAGAGCCAAAATTCCAGCTTTCTAGGCAACATGGGTTTGTGTGGTCAGCCGTTGAGTTCTTCTTGTGGCATCAATGGTGAAGATCAGAATAACTACCCTCGCAAGGTTTCTTATAGAATCATATTAGCTGTAATTGGTTCTGGTTTGGCTGTTTTCATTTCTGTCACAGTCGTGGTTCTACTGTTTATGATGAGAGAAAAGCAGGAGAGATCAGCCAAAGATGTAGGGATCGTAGATGATGATGCTGCAAACAGCAAACCGCTGATAGTGGCAGGTAACGTCTTTGTGGATAATTACAGGCAAGCAATAGATTTTGAAGCCGTGGTGAAGGCAACTTTTAAGGACGCAAACAAGATCAGAAGTGGCACATTCAGCACAGTTTTTAAGGCCACTATGCCGTCAGGGCTCGTTCTCGTGGTAAGAAGTCTTAAGTCGGTGGATAGGACTGTAGCCCAGCACCAGAACAAGATGATCAGGGAGCTTGAAAGGTTGGGTAAGCTGTGCCATGATCACCTAATGACGCCCGTTGGTTTTGTCATCTATGAGGATGTTGCATTGGTGCTTCACGAATACACATACATGTGTAACGGAACATTGGCTCAACTTGTTCATGAGGACAGCAAGAAGCCCGAGTATGAACCTGACTGGCGCACAAGGCTGTCTGTTGCCATTGGTGTAGCGGAAGGGCTGGCATTTCTTCACAGTGTGGCAGTGATTCACCTTGATATCTCTTCTGGCAATATACTTCTGGATGCCAATATGAGTCCTCGAGTTGCTGAGATTGAGATATCAAAGCTTCTAGACCCTTGCAGAGGAACCGCAAGTATTAGTGCAGTAGCAGGCTCATTTGGTTATATTCCTCCAGGTTTGTATTCGGCATTCATTCATACTCTGTTTATCTACTTATCAATATCATTCCTATATTTATGTACTTCTAGAAGCTCGTAATGACGATGCAAGTTGATTGATATGTTTACAGTAGTAATTGACTTTCAACTGATCTTGTGGTGATGATCAGAATATGCATACACAATGCAAGTGACTGCACCAGGAAATGTGTACAGTTACGGTGTGATCTTACTTGAGATTCTGACAACACGATGGCCAGTGGACGAGGCCTTTGGTGAGGGAACGGATTTGGTGAAGTGGGTGCAGAATGCGCCTCTGAGAGGGGAGACGCCAGAGCAGATTCTTGATGCAAAGCTTAGCACGGTTTCATTTGGGTGTAGAAAAGCAATGCTGGGAGCTCTGAGAGTGGCATTGCAATGCACAGACAGTACGCCAGCCAAAAGACCGAAAATGAAAAAGGTCATTGAAATGCTTCAAGAGATTAAGGGATAACAAGAGTGAAATTGATTCGTAGATTTGAAGGGAAATGTCAATGTGAGTAGTTCCTTAGGCTTATAAGTATGTAAAACTTATGTCAAGAGTACTGTATGATTAAATGTGATATAAAAAGTAGAGTATTCATTCCAGAAACACTCAAGTCAGTCACTTTCACGCCCCAAATGTTACCGGATAAAGTAATTGGATAATGAGTTAAAATGGGTGAGAAAGCCGAGTCTAAAGTGCCTAAAAATAGGGGTAACTCCTTAAGTAGAGCCCCGAGTTTAGTTGCACTTTCTACTGCAATTCAAGTGTTAGTTATGGGATAAGATTAGATAATTAAACAATACTACTTATATAATAAATATAAATCACTCACTTTAGCTGTCACTCTTTAATTTCACTTCTAATCTGAAAATCAAGCCAATTCCTTAAAAATGGAAGGCAAGAAGAAGGAGGATTTTCCATGGAAATTAACTCCCTACGTCCTTGTATGTTGGTTACTAGCTGCTTGTGGAGGCCTCATGTTTGGTTACGATATTGGCATCTCAGGTACGTTTTACGTCCTTAACTCGTGTATGTGAATATGAATGCATACACAATCAATGGGTTTGATTTCTAGGAGTATTCCAATATTTTTTTTTGTATATGTGTATTGTCTTTTGCGTCTCATTATATGTATAAAATGAAACGGAAATGCAGGGGGAGTAACAGGGATGGATGATTTCCTAAAGGAATTCTTCCCAAAAGTGTACGCCAGAAAGCAGCATGCTCACGAAAACAACTACTGCAAATTCAATAACCAATATCTTCAGCTCTTCACTTCATCATTGTATCTCTCTGCGCTCGTCTCCAGTTTCCTGGCATCAAAAGTTTGCTCGGTTAAAGGGAGGAAGCCTTCCATTTTGGTGTCCTCTGTGTTTTTCATGGTGGGTTCTGCTCTCAGCGCTCTCGCTCAGCACCTTTGGATGGTCATCATTGGCCGAGTTCTCATGGGTGTTGGTGTTGGTTTCGGCAATGAGGTACCTCTCTCTCTCGCATTTCCACCAATAATCAGACCGTCTCATACGAGAATAATACCTTGTTAATGCAGGCAGTTCCTTTATTTTTGTCGGAGATTGCACCTGTCCAACACAGAGGAGCAGTCAACATTCTGTTCCAGCTCCTGGTCACAGTAGGCATACTCATAGCCAACCTCGTCAACTTTGCGACTCTGAATCTGCACCCCATAGGCTGGAGGGTATCCCTTGGGTTGGCGGTTGTTCCGGCCATACTCTTGTTCATCGGCTCCATAGTCATCACGGAGACCCCAACCAGCCTAATCGAGAGGGAACGCTTTGACGAGGGGAGACATGTCCTGAAGAAGGTGAGGGGTGTCGAAAATGTGGAGGCGGAGTTGGAAGAAATCAAGGAGGCTTGTAATCAGGCAAAGTTAGTGAAGCACCCCTTTAAGGAATTGAGGAAGAAGCAAAGTGTTCCACCACTTGTGATTGGAATCCTCATGCAAGTTTTTCAGCAAATGACTGGGATTAATGCCATCATGTTCTACGCTCCTGTCTTGTTTCAGACCATGGGGTTTAAGAGCGATGGCTCACTTCTTTCGGCCGTCATTATTGGGCTTGTTAATGTGTTTAGCACCCTGGTTTCTGTTTTTGGAGTCGACAAGTTCGGAAGGAGGGTGCTGTTGCTTCAAGCCTGTGTTCAGATGTTTGTCAGCCAGGTAACATATTTGTCTACATATCACTATATCAGTAAACAACTCCGGGTCAAATGCTTGAAATTTATAGATACTGTAAATGGGTGGTGCAGATGATAATAGGAATAATCCTGATAGCAAAGCTGACAGACACAAACAGTCTAGCAAAAGGGCCAGCAATGGTGGTGGTGCTACTGACCTGCACATTTGTGATGTCATTTGCATGGTCATGGGGTCCACTCGGGTGGCTGATACCGAGTGAAACATTCCCAGTGGAGACGAGAACAGCAGGCTACGCCTGTGCGGTCAGCTCCAACATGCTCTTCACCTTCATCATTGCTCAAGCCTTCCTTTCAATGCTCTGCCACATGCGTGCCTACATCTTCGTCTTTTTCTCCGCCTGGATTCTCCTCATGGGCTTGTTCGTCATCTTCCTCTTGCCCGAAACTAAAGGCGTCCCCATTGATTCAGTTGCCGACAGAGTGTGGAAGAAGCATCCTGTTTGGAGGAAGTTCATGGATGATCATGGTCATGATACAGTCCAGTCTCAAGCTTGATTGAGTAGTATATATTTAGCTAGGGACCGTGTTTAGGAATATTAGCACATTAATTTATCTCGTATGCACTTTCCTAAAATTCTACTTTTGTTTTTGGTATTTGTAGCTGTGTTAATTAAGGCATCGTCCAAAGAAAAAACAAAATCCAAATCTGCTGTTTCCTATCTGGCTATCTTCTCCACTCTGTCGGACTTGTCATTCACAAGGAAATTAAAGGATTAATGATGGGGGAAGCTACCACTGATGATGTTCCTGTTTCCGGTGAAGAGGTATTCCGATTTGAGTTGGATGTGAGTACTGGCAAATTTATGAATTCAAGATGTTGTTTGGACTCCTCTCATATTCCATTAGTCGTATCTGTTCGGATGATGGCTGATGACACAGATTCAGATTTCCGAGTCGGGTCTACAGGGTTAGTTTTGAAACCTCGATATGGACGTGACTACAACAGGCATCTTGTCTGCGTAGCCCTAGCTTATATTGGGATGCACCAAAGATTTCACGATCAAGTGATCCAAGCCCTGCAGACAAGATATGATGAAGCTATTTGTCCAGTTGATGATAAAAAGGGTTTAGCAGTGTTTGCAAAAGTCCACATTCATCGGATATCCCCTTGGGATTTGGCCGTCAAAGGCCTCGTTAAGGTTCAACACATAACATCTTCCGAAGGATACAGATGCTCATCATGATCGAGTTCGTGTCCACGATGCTGTCAAGTTGCCAAATTGCGAGCATGTCTTCCATGAAGCTTTGCATCAATAACTGGTTTCTCAAAACTCAGTCATGTCCTCTTTGCCGTTCAGCTTGCCTGCCTTCCCTGCTGACTTAGCTCAAAAACTCATTCATCAATTTTCTGAAACCCAAACTTATACATCAAATTTCTAGCTCAAAAACGCAAAAACTAGTTGATGCTGAAGCCCAAACTTATACATCAAGTTTCTAGCTCAAAAACGCAAAAACTAGCCGATGCTGAAGCCCAAACTTATACATCAAATTTCTGCTATTCACATTCATATACTCCCAACCGTTCTGATGGCAAAGCAAATCATACAACTCATCTCTTTTTTCTCCTTCACTTTGTACAATGCGGCAATTTTTTTGGTTTTTACAGATTGACTGTGACACTAATAATCTACACAGAGGATACTACCTACCTTATTTGCGGTGGTAGTATCGACCAGCAAAAGAACAAATAAGCGGGGCGTGCAGGATAAAGAATAAATTAAATCTTGCAATCTAATTGAAAGAGGACTGACTATACAAGCTGCTTCACGAGTAGCTGATAGATACGGGGCTGCTTCTGCCCTGAAAGCATCCCTGTAATCGACAGATCTCTCAAACGTATCGTCAAGGCCACTTCCAGAGAATGTCGACTGCTTTTCGGAACGTTTCTGCATCTCATTCTGGCAATTATCAACAACCGGCAGCCTTTAGGAAGTTATCATACGGGCTTGAAGCTGGCAATTTAAAGTGCTGTGGTTGGTGCTGGAATTCAGCAGCACATAGCATGGGCATGGGACTGACAGGAGGCAAGGGCTTGCTTGGCGGAATCATAAAATTCTGATCCAGGAATGGATTGCCTACCTGCATCAGAGTATGCCCATTAGCATATTGTTTTCAGAGAATCGGTTTCCATTCGGATTCACATGTCATCGGGGACAAGACAAGCCAAGAGGAGAATAATGGAAACACTTCAGAATACAGTACCTTTGACTGAGGGAACATCCTGTTTGCCTCATGCTCCATATTTTCTGCATGGAAGTTAAACAAGGCTTCCTGTCTCTGGGTTGTCATTAAATGGGACATCTTCTGCTGCTTACCCATCAAAAGGGCTTCACAATGACTGGCCATTTCCTTGTACGGCACATCAGGTGCAGTTGACACAGAAAATCTGCCTACTTGGTGAGCAGTCTCGAGAACCTGCAGGGAAACAAAAGATGTCTACTCACTCATGTCATACAAAATAAAGTCTCCCAGTCCTTTTGAAGGTGGACATACATAGTGCATATAAAGATAAAACAAAAAGTGTGAAGGACCAGACGAGCCTGACAGTCACATCATCTCAATTGTGAAAAGGCAAGGTAACTCCCCCAAGTAGCTTGAAGTAAATGTCATCAAACATGAAACTACTATGGACCTCTATTATGTACTTTGTCTTTTTTAAGAATAAAATTAAGCAGCCTGCTCTCGTCTAAGCTTATTCAAGCCTTTTTCACACCAGAAATTCACACAAACACACTGACCTTTCAGGTCTGAGACAGGTGAGAGAGTTCTTGTGGAACACATCTTCGCTTCTTTTCATTATTTGTCGACTAGAGAAATTATCAGTGAAAGCAGACTGATGCATTCATATCACAATAACAGGCATTTCTCTACAAGAATCACACTCTAAACAGACTCCATTTCACACATTATGTTAAACCGCCACAATATGAAAATATGGCTTAGTAGTCAGACTCGAAACAAAATGTGCAGGTTTCAGCCTCTGGGAAGGTTATCACTGCCTATGCAATAATAGTTTGGTCTCAGAGATGCTCCCTCAATAACAGAACCAGAGTATTCTTCTTACTGTGATACAAATGCAGTACACATGCTGCAATTTGTCAATGAAGGGGACTGTCAAGTCAGATTTCACAACTTCAACTGTCACGTGAATCACAATTATTCAAAAAACCCTTGTCACACATCTGAAATAGGCACAAGGAATAGAAGCATACTGATTCTAGCAGTTGATTGACGCTCAACAGACTACCATTTTCCATTGTCAACTGTAACTCTTGCTGGGGAGGATTATCATGCAAATTATCATCATCAATTGTAAAGAGTGGAGCACCCTGAACAATCAAAAGAAAGTTGAACTTAGGCTTTATTCAACAGGAAAATATTATTTGAACAGTGATAGATGAAACAAGAGGACCGTAAGTCCTCACTCCTCAAACTGTACACAGGTGTTCATCAATTGCCAAGAAGCTTAAGATAGTCACTTTACCTCATCTTGACATACACTTATCCGAGCATCAAATCGGTATATCTTAGAAGGGGACTCAAACATTTGGGCTCCTAGTGGACATACATCATCTGGTAAAAATTCACTGAGTAACTGCTCCTTTACAGTGCATATCTCAGCCTGCATACAACAGCCACAAATCAATACAGGTCCAAAAGTAACTCACAGAGTATAACACACACACGCACACACAAAAAAAAAAAAAAGGAAAACAACAACAAAGCCTTTCCCAAAATGATTTGGGATTAGCGCATGAAACGGTCATTTGTGTGAGTAATAAAGTGTAGAAATTTGTGAGGATGTGGTGTTGAAACATATGGATTTTAGGTTTACAATATGAATTATAAAAAGTCCAGACCAAAAAAAAGACGGGTCATTTTGCTTGTATGAACATACAGTTTTCATCTCTTCAAGACTACGGATAATCTCAGATGCAAAAGATTCCCGGGTTTGGTCCTCCGTGATAATAATTTCTGACAGATATCGTGAAGCAGAACTATCATCTTCCTTAGATCCAAATCCTATAGTAGCATTCTTGTTAACAGCCTGCAATTTGCTATCTCCAACCAAACACAAAAATGGATCAACCTGAAACAAAACAAATAACACCAAAAAAAACACCTCAATGGAAGGCATACATAAATAGGAAAAGAAACACACTAGATAGCATCAAAAATCTAAAATATTGCCAACTGATATATATACCGTCTTGTTGTTTAGAGTTGCCTTGGCACAAGAGACTAGTGGATGAATATCATAAGCTTTAACGGAAAAGATAATCATAGCCGTGGCCACCGTGAATAGTGATCTACGACGTGATGGCGGCAAAGGTCCTACAATGAGAAATGGCAAAACATAAGATTTGAATGTTTTACAGATACAGAAAAATAAGGCACTGAAAGAAACTTTCCATCAGCAAAATTAAGGCAAATCTTTGGCTCTCTCACCAATTATGCATCATAGAAGAAAGAAGAAAGGACGAACTTGGTGGCTTAATTATTCCTTTATTAGATTAGAAAAGAACTGTAAATAACTAAAGAAAACTACAAGGAATGAGGGCCCGATGTATACACACTGATAACTGTGTTAACATTCGGGATTCTCCAACACGGTAACACTGAGTATACTGCCCTTACCAGTGTTTATGAAAGACATCAAATTTGTGTTATTTGTAAGCAAAATTCCCCCTTTTCCCCGTATCCCTCATTATTCTTTAAGCCCAAATACGGTTTTGGGCATAAAACCGCCCTAGAACAAAAACGGCTCCAGTTTATGGCAACCCCTACAGGTAATATTACGGATTTTTTTAACAAAATATTGAAGCCAAAAACATATGGCAAGTTTCCAAATCGGCCAAAAACGCACGCTAGCCTCATCTGGTGACGGGTGCAAAAGGGGCTTAAAGAATCACCCTAGTAGGGAACCGACCCTCATATCAATCAAAGGCACTCCAAGACTGTTTATATTGAAGTATTCAGAACAATTGGCTACTTTAAAAAAAGTGGTCAAAATTGGCGGAAACCGAAGTATGTTATCCACGATTTTTGGCACAAAATCGCATGCAGGCAAAATGTCTCAAATCTTTGTAGGAGGTCCTATAGGTCATATTATGTGCTGTAGCAAAATACAAGAGCTAAAAAGCCATAATAGGTGTAAAAATCGGGTAAAAGTAAATGTGAGCCTTAGTGGGTAGACAAGAGACAAAGGGGCTAAAAAAGATCCCCAAACAAAGAAAATTGGCCCCTCAAATTCACCAAAGACACTCCCTGGGTGTTCATGGCATTGTTTCAAAGACACTTGAGTACTTACAAAAAAAGGCCAAATTAAGCGAAATTGGACAAAACCGAAGGCTATAATCCACGGTTTTGGAGTCAAAATGGCTCCGGAAAAAAAAACGGCTCAAATTTTTTGGGCAGCCTCTAGGAGTAATGTTATGGGCATAAGCAAAATATTAGAGCGAGAAACCTGTGGTAGATTCCCAAAATCGACAAAAGAAACCACACGCTAGCTGCATGAGTAACGTGTGCAGAAAGGGTTTAGAGAACTTCCCAAACACGGGAACCGACCCTCATAACAAGCAAGAGCACTCCAAGGCTGTCTATATTGAAGTTTTGAAAGCAATTGGCTACTTTACAAAAAAATTGGTCAAAATTGATGAAAAACGAAGTATATTATGCATGGTTTTTGGCACAAAATCGCATGAAGACTAAAAATGGCTCAAATTTTTGCAGCGGCTCCTATGGGTCATATTATGTGCTGTGGTAAAATGTAAGACCTAATAAGCTATCACAGGCATCCAAATAGGCAAAAAATACACGCAAAGCTCAATGGCTGGACAAGGACCATAATAGATAAAAATGACCCAAAACGGGGCGTATTGGCCCCTCAAATTCACCAAAGACACTCCCTGGGTATCCATGGCATTGTTTCAAAAACACTTGAGTACTAACAAAAAAAGTGGCCAAATTAAACGAAATTGGACGAAACCGAAGGCAATAATCCACGGTTTCTGGCATAAAATGCCCCGAAACAAAAACGGCTCAAAGTTTTGAGGAAACATCTGAGTGTAATTTTAAGGGTTATAAAAATATATTAGACCCAGAAACCTATGGTAGATTAACAAAATTGGTAAAAAAAGCGAACGCTAGCGGCATATAGTAACGTGTCCACAAGGGTTTATAGAACTTCCCGAACACGGGAACCGACCCTCATATCAAGATTGAGCACTCCGAGGCTGTATTTATTGAATTATTGAAAACAATTGGCTGCTTGACAAAAAATGTTCAAAATCGGCGATAACGAATTATATTATCCACAGTTTTTGGCATAAAATCGCATAAAGCCAAAAATGTAATAAATTTTAGTAGGGGCTCCTATGGGTCATATTATGTGTTGTGGTAAAATATAAGAGCTAAAAAGCTATCATAGGTGTCAAAAAAGGAAAAAATACATGCGAACTTCAATGGCTAGACAAGAGGAATAAGAGATAAAAAAGACCCCCCATAGAGATAATTGGCTTCTCAGATTCACCAAATACACTCCCAAGGTGTCCTTCGCATTGTTTCAAAACACTTTAGTACTTACAAAAAAGTGGCCAAATTCACCAAAATTGGACGAAATCGAAGGCTACAATCCACGGGTTTTGGCGTAATTGCGTAAAATGGCCCCGAAAACAAACGGCTCAAATTTTGAGGAAGCCTCTAGGAGTAATGTTATGGGTTATAAAGAAATATTACAACGAGAAACCTATGGTAGATTACCAAAATTGGCAAAAAATGCAAGTTAGAGGCATATAGTAACGTGTCCAGTGTCCACAAAGGGTTTAGAGAACTTCCCAAACAGAGGAACCGACCCTCATATCAATCAAGAGCACTCCACGGCTGTCTATGTTTAGATATTGAAAACAACTGGCTACTTTAAAAAAAATGGAATTAACGAAAAAAGAAGTATATTATCCACGGTTTTTGGCATAAAATTGCATGAAGACAAAAATGGCTCAAATTTTAGTAGGGGCTCCAATGGGTCATATTATGTGTAGTGGTAAAATATAAGCTAATAAGCTATCTTAGGTGTGAAAAACGGCAAAAAATACAAGCGAAGCTCAATGGCTGGACAAGAGAAATAGGAGATAAAAAAGACCCCCCATGAGGAGAATTGGCCTCTCAAATTCACCAAAGGCACTCACTAGGTGTCCACGGCATTGTTTCAAAAACACTTCAGTACTTACAAAAAGTGGCCAAATTAACCAAAATTGGACGAAACCGAAGGCTATAATCCATGGTTTTTGGCATAAGATGGCTCCGAAACAAAAATGGCTCAAAATTTTGAGGAAGCCTCTAGGAGTAATGTTATGGGTTATAACAAAATATTAGAGCCAGAAACTATGGTAGATTACCAAAATTGGCAAATAAATACCCACGGTAGTGGCATATAGTAACGTGTACAGAATGGGTTTAGAGAACTTCCCAAACAGGGGAACCGGCCTATCAAGCAAGAGCACTCCAAGGCTGTCTATGTTGAAGTTTTCAGAACAATTGGATACTTTAAAAAAGTGGTCAAAATTGGCTGAAACCGAAGTATGTTATCCATAGTTTTTGGCACAAAATTGCATGCAGGCAAAATATCTCAAATCTTTGTAGGAGCTCCTAGAGGTCATATTATGTGCTGAGGCAAAGTATAAGAGCTAAAAAGCTATAATAGGTGTAAAAATGGGCCAAAAGTAAATGTGAGGCTTAATGGGTAGGCAGCAAAGGAGCTAAAAAAGACCCCCAAACGAAGAAAATCAGCCCCTCAAATTCACCAAAGACACTCCCTGGGTGTCCATGGCATTGTTTCAAAGACACTTGAGTGCTTTTTGGCAGGGTGCAAAATCTCGGCCGAGATATATCGGACTCGGTGGCCACCGATACGAGATATAGGCCGAAATCTCGGACATAATCTTTTTCCCAAAATATCGGCCGATATTTACGAGATTAAGTAATATCGGCCGAGATTTCCGAGATCTTGACCGAGATATCCGATATTTTAGATTTTTCCTCCGATATTGGATTTTTTTTTGGGCCGCGATAATCGCGATGAGATCCGCGACGACCGCATTTAGTCCGAGTCCGCGACACCGTTACCGAATCCGAAACCGTGACCGAAACCGAGATTTTGAACCATGCTTTTTGGCCAAATTAACCGAAATTGGACGAAACCGAAGGGTATAATCCACGATTTTTGGAGTCAAAATGACTCCGATAAAAAAACGGCTCAAATTTTTTGGGCAGCCTCTAGGAGTAATGTTATGGGCATAAGAAAGCAAGAAACATGTGGTAGATTCCCAAAATCGACAAAAAAACGCACGCCGGATGCATGGAGTAACGTGTGCAGAAAGGGTTTAGAGAACTTCCCAAACAGGGGAACCGATCCTCATACCAAGCAAGAGCACTCCAAGGCTGTCTATGTTGAAGTATTGAACACAATTGGCTACTTTACGGAAAATGGTCAAAGTTGACGAAAAATGAAGGATAAAAATCACGTTTTTTTGCAAAAAAAATCGCATGAAGACAAAATTGGCTCAATTTTTGTATGGGCTCCCAGGGTCATATTATGTGTTGTGGCAAAATATAAGAGCTAAAAGTTATAATAGGTGTCAAGCATGGCACTTCCCTGTTTTTTTGGAGGGAATGTTGTTTTCCATATTTTTTTGCATTTCTGTTTATATGCTGTTTCCCAATTTTCATTTCTTCTCTCCACATTTTGTCGTCGTGTTTATCCTCTTTAATTTTATGTTTTGCTTTCTCTCCTTTTCAAAAAAACCTCTTATGGTAAACACAGGCCGAGATGAGAGTCGAATTAATAAGAACATATTCAACAAAATATAAAGCATGAACTATAACAATATGTACCTCCTTCTGCTAATGAAATTCCTCTCAAAGAAAATGCAAGCTGAAAACTTCGGACTAGTGCGTCCTGGCCAGAACTCTACAAGATAAACATGGAACACAGATGTAAAGCAACGTTTACAAGGAAAGGATGTTTATGTATAAAACAAATTATAGAGTCATATAGCGAAGGTCGGGTAGCTCAAAGTGGTGCCATATAGTAACCTGCAGCTTGACATGAAATCAAATAGATATTTTAACAGTGTCCTTGTTCTATGTTCATTTCCCCTTTTTAGGTTTAATGCTAATGAGCTGAGTTGAGCCAATATAAGTTTCCAAGACACCTGCTTTAAGGTGGTTGCTCCATTTCTTGTGGGAACTCCAGGTGACATGTCTGCCCAAACATAGTCTAAATACAGTTTACATATAAAGAGGGTTGAATAAATCACCTTTGCACGAGCAAATAACAAAACCAGGCTGTATGTATGAGCTATTCCCTCATAATTTTCAGGAGTATTTTCTGGAGAGATTGACTGTGCCCAGATTGATGAGAGAAGAAGGGTAATTTGCCTGCTGCTGAGTCTGAGGGAACTTCCTTCCTGTGTTTGAGAAGTAGATATGAGCTTTGACTTGAAATGTCAGACGAGCCAGACAAAGGCAGATACGAAACTTTAAATATCGGATAGAAATGTAGAAGCCTAAATGCCACAGTGATATCACGAAATTCCAACCAAACTCGAAAATGGGCCGAATGTAAAGAAATGTGAAAAAGTAAGCACGTCAAAGAAAATTGAATAGAACTAGGACCTACCACTTCCTTATTTAAGATGCTCAAAGAACTTTCCTCTGCTGGCAGAGTCAAAGGAGTCTTTATGCTATATGCTCGGCTGTAGGATGACTTCAATCTATTGAGAACTCCACTATCATTGTTTACCTCACTAAGAACATTCTCTTTGCTTCCTGATCTTTCTTTGCGTAGTTTCTCAAAGAGGGCAGCAGAAGAAGAGAAAACAGAGACAGTTCGGGAAAGAGACCTCGGTACATGAGCAGCCTTTCCCGACATAGGTAACGGTGAAATTTGACGAGGAGCAATTGAAGACGGTACAAGAACAACAGAGAAGATACGGTGAGCCCCAACTCTTGTTTCATGATCTTTGTGGACCATTGCTGGGAGCAATTGGTGAAACAGGGCCTCGGGAAATGCCTAGCAGAAATGAGAACAAATCTCAGGATAGAGTTCTGCTTAGAACAGTAATTAACAAAAGAGACAGGAAAATATAAATAGTGTCTTATAATGAAAAAATAATAAATAAGAAATAAATATATATAAGTATGGCCTTGCCTTGTTTCGATACGACACATTTGGTAGGGAGGCAACAATTTGTGCCGTTCGGAAGACAGCTGCAATTGTGGTCCTGGCTATTACTGTAATACTAGAAATATTTTCAAGCATGACAGCCATAATGTCAAGGATCGGACCTGCATCTCCAACCTGATCAATGGGAATAATTAAATCTAATATCGTTTGCTAAAGATTTAAGATTATAATTGCAATGACAGGAAGGGGCTATACTTTTTCTGCTAAATGTACAAGGCATTCATCCACCAATTCTTGGAACCTTCTATTGAATTTGATAATATCAGCACCAAGGTTTGAATCATCAATGGAGCAATGTATACTTTTGCGCAGATGCCTCATAATGTCACTAACTGCACCAAGTAGAGAAACAGATGGCTCAACCTCTGCCTGCTCAGCCAGAGAGGTAGTTACCTCAACAATGTCCAGCTGCATCTCAGGTTGTTTAAGTACATTCTTGTGATCCAAATGCTTCACCAATATAGACAGCAAAAAGTGTGTACTGTGCCCTGGAAAACAATTCCACCGAGGTTGATATCAGTCCATCACTCAAAAAGACTTTCCAGAGGAAAAAAAAAACATTAAATCGTTCCACAGTGACTAAGTTTACCAAAACTTCCCATCACGGTCTGCATATCCCTCAAAACAGGACAAGCAAGCCCGTGTTTTGAAGACCAGAGATTTCCATTGTCGAAATAACGGAACAAGGATTCTAATACACGTCTAGTGGTAGTAGCCTCCTTGCCAAGCTTAGCCATATTATTCAAGCAGACCCTGGACCAAAATCCAGGGCTCTTGGCATCTTCCCTGGTAGAAAAAATAAAGTATATATCAGTCGACAATATACATAAGTAATATCAGAAAAGAAACTGTAGGCTAATGTGCAGTTCTTACTCTGTCACGCTCAATTCTCCTTTAGTATTTACAAGGACTCTCCAAGAAGGAATCCTAGTCATAAGCTCAGGTGAAGGGGTAACATGACCCTCATCTTTACGCACTTCTTGTACCCATCGACCACTTTCAGACCGTTGTTTGTCTATGTCGTTCCCTGCGTTTTGTTGAGGAGCTGTATAGTTTTCCAACACCACTGAAACAACCTATCGGAGGAGACAAACAATGTATGAACTATTGCTGATCCAAATATACATATAGCCCCAGAGGGATTGACTAGACAATAACTAAAGAAACAACAAACCAAAATAAGTCATCCAACGAGACAATTATTGAAGAAACTCACAAGCCCAGTGCCTCGAAGGCCCCCGCCTTGGCGAGGTAAGGATGTACGCAAGCCTTACCCCTATGTTGAAAACATATAGAGGCTGCTTACGGATGACCCACTGAAACTTGCGTTCGAAATCACACTTTGTGAGTCACTTTGCTTTATTACATTATGTTCCAAAACCACAAAATAGTGAGTCTTTGTCTACAGTGGACATGGAAATTGGAGATAGCTACCAGATGGTAGAAATAGGTGTCAATGTGAAATCATCAATAGTGCAGAAGGGCACAGGATGTACTGTCAAGACTCAGGTCATGAATCAATAGACACGCCCAGATACTAAGGCTATTTATGCCTAGGAATGAAGGACAATGACTTACAAATCACAATGTAGGCTTTCCTTTAAATTTTTACATCCACATCTGGAACAATGACTCAGATTTCAAATTATTGACGTCCAACTTTTTAGAACAGAAAGTACTCAACATGAACTCAAGGCGAATGGTAGAACCGTAGAAGATAAGATGAAGAACAGAAGAACTCCTATTTACTTACAGCATCAAATTCAGCCAACATATGAGAATGTTCACCCATGAACCAGACCTGAAAAAAAACGTAAACAGTTAGATCCAAAAGTAGACAGTCAATGGGACCTGCAGACTGCAGTTATTAAGAAAAAAATAATCAAATACCAAGCTGCCCTTACACAAATATACATAAGTTTTCTAAGCATATAAAAACATCATGACCACTCAATCACTATAGACAGAAACAGTAATAACATGACGAATCCAGTCACTTAATCACCATTGAAGACAGAGTCTGCAGCCCAGCTGCACGAAGACGAAATCCCCTCTCATCTTCCCCAACTTCTTGAGCCAGCTGACACAGCTTTGGAATAAAGCCTTCCAAGTTGAATATGAAAGTACCATCTTTCTGAAAGAGAGAATGAATAGATACGAGTGAAATGACTCATGAAATCAGGCAAAGCAAAGATTGATTGAGCAGATATTATAGTGAAGTTTTACGGCACCCACCTGATTATTTACAAAGACAAAAAGAGTCTGGCATCCTATAACACGCATTTCATCCTGCCCAGTTTGATCAAGCAAAATGTTCATGATGCTCAACAAACTGCTAGCGAACAATGGCCTGCAGAGTTGTCACATAATAAATGGAAATCCTGAATGAGAAAAGGCTTGTGGCTTGTGGATACAGACAAAGAAACAGATATACTCAAAGTTGTCAATATGTAGCTTCACGATCAACTTATTATGTCGCACTATGACGTAATCTAAAAGCCGTTTAAAAAATTTCCCTGAATTATAACTATCTTTTGCAACAATCTTTTCAAGTTTCCGAAGGCATTTTATGAAAGTATAACCTAGAAAAGAGCAAGTTTTTATAATTGGTTCAACCCTTTAAGAAGTACTATAGTTACCGTCAGTCCGTCAAACAGAATAATGATATCATCATATCATAATCAGATTTTTTGAATGTCGCAGACATATTAACATAAGATCATCTCAAGCATCTATAACTACCTCAACTGCTTCTAACATCCTAGAGAGATGAACCACATATTCATTTTGGAGTTA
>JBBYHQ010072181.1:0-30447 GCA_038382645.1 Spergularia azorica
GCAACAGCCACCACAACCCAAAGAGATGAGAAAATAGTCAAATACCGTACATACTAAGCACAGACAATACATAGATCAACTCAGAAAAGACACACTCTTTACATGCTTTGACTAGTATCTTTATACCATAGATGATCATTTCAAGGAGTACAAAATCGCTTCCTCAAGCAAAACCCTTGGATACTTCATTATATCAACTGGGCGCTCTAGGTATGCTTTGAATAATTGAACACAATTCAGACATACAAATGGGTTATAACTCGAATTCCTTCTTTCTTCAAGTCAGAACACATTCTGCTGCATATGCAATCCCCAAATTCCTGAGGAAGTGCACCATAACCCAATTTTGTACTATAATATCACCAAGTAAGGTCTTGGACCGAGGACGACGATATGCACGCAATTTCATCAATTTCCTACTAACAAAAAGCCCCTTTTCTGAAAGATCCACCCTTTAAAAGGGACAGATCACAAAATTTCCTTAACATCTACCAACTCCAAAATTCCTTGAATCACTCCCAAATTAAACCCAACAAAATCTCCAAAAGCATAATTCAGCTCCAACTAAACCCAAGTCCCAAGTAACAAATACTCCCTCCGCACACTTTAATTGTTAAAACTTTCGGTTCGAATTCTTCTCACATATTCAAACCAAACGTCAACAATACTCACAAAATAACGGAGCAAGCAAAATTTGCAACAACCCCCAAATCATCAAATCTCAATTCTTCAACATAATACTACCAAAAAAACAAATCAACACAGAAAAATCCAATCTTTCAATCAAAATTGATCAACTCAACACAAATCAAAGCAAACCCATGTAACAAAATCCACATAATATCAACCAAATAAATAAATTCAGCAACTTTACATACAAAATCAATATTAATGAAGAATTATAAAACGAAAGACATACAGATAAGAAGGCTTCATAGTTATGATCAGATGAAGATGGAGGACGAAGATGATCCAGAAGAACTTTTTGCCTGTTCATTGCCTTCTCCATTTTTGTAGCTTCTTATTGAAGATTTCTTTTCTTCCTAGATTGAAACAATATTATCAACAAAAAGTTTGTTGAAAATAAAAATTGGGTCAATTGTATAGATTAGTCTGTATTTAAACAACAAGGAAAAGAAGATTATTAGTAAAAGAAGTGTGACGTAGAAGATGAGGATGACGATGTGGACCGTCTTACTTACTCTGTATTTTTTAGCACTTCGATACGGAAGTATGGAAACGTGATTTATAAGCCAACTTTTTACGACTACGTCTGTCTTTTTTCTGATTTTTTTTATTGGAAATATCTTTATTTATGAGAATTCTACTACTCCGTATTATTTTCTGATTCCTTCTTTATTTTTATTTATTTTTTGAAATGGTTTCCTTCATTATTGGGACTGCGAGATGCAGAATTTGTCATTTGACCACTAATTTATGATTTCGGATTTTAATAACACGACTGTAGCTCACTTTGTAGCTAGACTCGGTACTCTTGACGGACAAGACTTGTTATTTGCAAGCGAGTTTCTGGAGAGTGTTCGAACCCTTGTAGACTTGTAGTGTTTGATACGAATGAATAGTCCCTAACCTGTTTTTAATCTCGGAAAAAAAAAACGAAGCAGCAGGTACATGGATTTGCTCATCTGCACCGGGTTTTTCTGACTCGTTTAAGTTCAGACGGACGAGAACTGCAGCAACAACTATCGAGTGCAGAGCAACAGATTATGTAATCGAGGGTATATGAATGGAGATGAATACAATGACAAGTTGGTAAAATAGTTTCATCATAAAAGAATTGAATTCACTCTAAAGTTCGACCACGGTCAAGTTGTATAATTTGATGGAACACAACCTGAACCTTCACTGGTCACCTCCGATCATTGTATGTACCCCGCAGGGTTGGCCGAGCAGTAAGTCTGTCCTCCTATCTACATGGGAAGTGAATGTTTTGCTCTGCAACTCGAATGCTGTCTATCACGAATCATAAGAGGAGTGTTCCGGTAACATTCAGTTTGTTCACTGGCTACATCATGTTTCCTCAATCTGGGATTTTACTCGCTTGGTTGAGTTGTTCGGTCCTTACTCTTCCCTTTCTTTGATTTGTTTTTCTCCTGCAACTTCTTTTTCTTTGCTTCCGCTGTAATCCATGCATAATCTGAAGGGATCGCAAACGGGTCTGGAGTACTGTCTATCCTGCTGCTAGAACTCTCACTTGAAGAGCTTGTACGGTGATAGGAACCTTTCATCCACCGAAACCAAGATGAACTCGAAGGCTGTGTAGCTGACGCACTCTCGTTATAAGAAGCTCCGGGGCTAGAAGGAGGTGTCGAAAATTCCTCCAAGGGTTGAAGTTCCTCAAACTTAGTAAACGTAACCAATACTCTGATTGTAGGAACTACAGGAATAGCAACCTGGTCATTTACAATACAAACTGTTAGACTTAGCAACAGAATATTAAAGCATGAATCTGCAGCCATTTAAGAAAGAAAAAAAAAGGGGGGGGGGGATACAACGATAACTTGATACAGAAAATATAGTACAGAATGAGGAGGCACAAGCTACTAAGGTCTAAATTAACCAGTAGTGTGAGAAAAGAAAGCAAGAAAATGCAGCAACAATGCAGTGAAACAACGAGGCTTCTCAGTAATGGTCCCAGTAGCGACTCTTAAAACCATAATCCCCATTCCCCTAGGTCTACTGTACTCAAAGATCTTTCTCGTCAAACCAAGCACAAGAAAAGAAAAAGAAGTTTGCTAATTAACAAAAAAGATTGGACTGGGTGGGAAGGCCAGAGGGGTCGAAGGACTCGAAGCAAAAGCAAAACACAAAGATAATGCTTCAGAGGTTTCAAACCTTCGCTGAAGGTTATCAATCATGTGCTAGCGGCCTAGCGCCAAATCTAGTCACCTAAACCTATCTCATCTTAGATATTCAGAAAGTTGGTTTTCTGGAACTATATTGTTTCCTACATTACTTACTTCCAAGACTGAACCAAAACTGTAAACATATGCTGGAAAAAACAGCCTGGCTAAGGATGCAGTATTTACAACTCAATAGCTTCCCTCACAGCTGTACATATTTTCCCTCTCCATTATAGGTAACTTAGTCATTTAGTCCTGACCGAGTATACTAGTAAACTTTGGCAAGATAGAAATATCTTCATTGGCCACGCAAAATACATGTGATGAGACAAAAAATACAGCAAAGTGGTCTCGCAGCAGATGGTCACCATAACATGCGATTGTACAAAAGGGTACCAAGAAATTAAATAGTGAGTACTTTTGAAGGAAATTAGTTAGAATTTATATAAACTGTTGAACAGTGCGCCAAGTAAGAAGTAATGAGAATTTATGCAAGCATGCAAACTATCATCACAATTCACAACCAATGTTTGGTTCAACATGGGAAATTAGAAGCAGTTTTCAAGTCCTCGCAATTTTTTAATACTTCTTGTTATTTCGTTCTTAACTTTAACAATGAAGATGGTTATAATCCGTCGTTGTCATTGGAGTCAAAGTTGATATCGGAAAATCAGAGGGCACAGGATGTTGTTAGCAGTAGGGAGACCATGGAAGAAGTGCAAATGATGGAACCGCAATGTGATTATTTTTCGGGAATGTGAGTGTATGATAATGAAATATACCGATGCATTTACCAGACATTCAGACAAGATAAGGTAGACCAATCACTTGAGCCACCACAAAGACAAAGGAGTAAAGGGTGCAGTAAGCATACAGCTTCTTTTGCACTGCAGATATCACTGAGACACTGAGCCATATGAAACTAACCAAAGTACCATGAGACTAAGTAGACTATCGAAGATCTAGTGTCCTAGATAAAGAAGGGATAGTCTCTGGCACGTACAAGGATACCCCAAGTAAAGACCAGAAAGGGATTAATGCACATACATATGAAAGCACCTACTCCTTCTCAAAACATCATTCCCTCCACCCCCCCCCCTCTCCATTCCTCTGAGATAGCAAGCTAGTTTCTCCATTACCAACCAATGGTACCAGCAACCATAAGGAGCAGAAGATCTATCCATAAGAAAAGAAAAAAAAAAGGATGCGGCACCCTCATCCTAACCATTATGCCACAAGACCAGATAAATGACATCACAGACAGCAGATACATAAACTTAAACATAAACAGGTGGAGGTCAGGCCAGCACAGCCAAAAATTTGACTTAGACCATCTAAACTGTCCCATTCCTCACTTTCCTGGATCATCCTTTTCAGTCTCAGTAATCAAGGAAATCTCATGTTGACATCCTCCAATGTCAGGTACAAACCACAATGCCATTACCACCTCAACCCACAACCAAGCTAAGAATGCACAATGATAAACAAGTTCCACATAATTATTACTTTTTTCCTTCAAAAAACCTAATTTATCAGTCCACATGACATTTTTTTGATAACTGGTGCAAAATCGTAAATCTCGAAAAAGTTGTGAAGCTTATATAGAGAAAGTTTAAACTACAAGGACACCACAGCTATAACGAGACTACGAGGTAAACTCTAAAGAACCTTTAGTTCTAGGTAAAAGAACTACAGTCAGTGGCATAAAATAGAAAACCCAAGTAAAGATCAGAACGGGACTAATGCATACAGATAAGAAAGCACATATTCCTTCTCAGAACATGATCCCCTCCCAACCCCCACCTTACCACCCACGATCTGCATTCCTCTCCTATAGCAACCTAGCTCTCCATTAACAACCAATGACAACAGCAACCATAAGGAGGAGCAGCTCTATCAAAAAGTAAAAGGAAACAAAAAATGGATCAGAAGCACCCTCATCCTAAACATTATGCCACAAGACCCAAAATGTCATTATGGACAGCATAAAACGGTGGAGGTTCAGCACAACCAAAAATTCCACGAAGATCATCTACACAATCCCTTTCCTCCCTTTCCTGGATTATCCTTCCCAAATTCTCAGTGATCAAGGAAATCTCAATCTTCCAATGTCAGGCACAAGCTACAATGGCATCACCGACATAAGACCCACAAACATTCCACACAAAACTCCACAAGAAAACTTTACCAGCTTTTGTACAATGACAAACAAGTTCCACACTACTAAAAAAAAAACAATCTATCAATCTGGACAACATTTTTATGTTATTATGAGTGCAAAATCACAAGTCTCGTAAATCATGACAAACTTAAAGCAAGCCTGGGAACAAAGATAATGAAAGGATAGAACAGCTAGAACAATAAAGGATCGATGAAGTCAGAATACAAACCTTTACAGGGAATGTCCCCATTGGAAGCTTTGTTGTAAGCAGCTCTCTTAAACGCCGTATTGCCTTAACCTTGTTGGCCAGGATGTCAAGCAACGGTAAGAGCTCCTCTGTACGCAACGGGAAATTAGGAGAGAGCCAAAGAATAGGCCTCAACCCTTTCTTATATTCATTTTCGTGACTCCCATCCTTGCGCCGGTTTCCACCCTCTGTAGCAGATGTTTTCTTATCTCTCCCTCTGCGTTTCTCATCTCCTTGTACAATATCCACAGAATGTCTTGCTGGTTTAAATGGACTTCTGGAAGGCGAATCATCGACAATATGACCCACTTTCCCATCAACAGAAATGGAATTTCTAGAAGGGGCAAGTTTCTTTTGATCTTCATGCTTCTGGTCCCGCTTCCTCCAACCACTAAACCATCCTTTCTTTTCATATTTGCTTTCATGGTTACACCCATTCACGCCCTCAATAGGAACCTCCCTGGCCTCATAACAACTGTGTCGATGCTCAATGAGTCCATCTGCACCACCTTCATTCACCTCTTCAGATGAATCCAACTTAAGTGCCACTTCAAGTTGCTTTCTTTCCTCCTCAGTTAAGATCTCGTTAAGTTCTTCGCTATCCGTCTCATTCCCATTGCAAGAATTCAAGAACTCATCGTCAGTCATAGCCCCAGGTACCTTCCTTGATTTAATGCTGACAACCACATTGTGCATCTCATACACCTTGGCTTTCCACTGACCAATCATTTCTGTTTTCTCATGGCGTCTCCATGTGAGCTGGGGCAGAAGAACAGCCTCAGTCACGTCAATCCCAGGCCTGAATATATTAGTCTGCGACATAGCAGCAACCTCTTGCTGTACCTCTGCTTCAGAAGCTTGAGTACCTGCACCGTCAAGTGCATTTGTAATCTCCTTGTCCTTGTGCGAAATTATACATAGTGATCCAGGAGGCAGCTTTCCATCCTCCGATCCATCGCCAAGGAAAAGAATACTCTGATCAGAACGCTGAATACGGAAACCATCAAACCCAGCCAAAGTCATGTCCGCCCTCAAATTTGCACCACTCTTCCATATCTTGTAGGTATCAGAAGGGGCTATTCGAGAAATGAAAGGAATCACGGAACTCTCAAAGTGAAACGTAATCTCCATATAAAAGTCCCTCATTCTACCCATAGTAGCAACTAAGCGAGGCAGCCTCCTACACCATTTAGCCCAAGCCAACGGCTGATAATGCCGAACAATAATCTTTGCAACCGTTTCCTGCTTACTGCAAATTGCCTCCTGCAACGCACTCCATCCCTGCTCATTCTGCAGACTCCAATCCGCACCAGCAATCATAAGCATCTCAGAAGCAGTCTCATCCCCAAGTTTCACAGCAAGGTGAAGCGGTGTATCCCTATTAGGCACACTATCACGCCTATCTATCACCGCAGATATAGCTTCAGCCTTCTGTTCCTCAGCCACCGATGCTGCCTCAGTCCGAATCTCTGAAGGGTCAGCAAGACGGGGTAGAGCAGCCAGCATTTTCCGAAGACCACCATAGTCTTTCGTGGCAACAGCCTTGTGAACCGGACTGTGCGAATACTTGGAGACATCTATTGCCCCCGCCATATATCCTCCCGTAAATCAAAGCTCAAATCCAACCCAAAACCCGAACCCGAACCCAACCTTAAATCCTTAATAACCTCACCAAACCCCTAATTACCAGTTCTACAACCTTCCTATATCACCCACAAAATCCCACAAAAATAAACAGTATCAATCCAACAACACAATGCCACTAAATCAAAACCTCATAACAACAAATCCAACAAATTCAATGAACAAATAACCAAAATACCATCAAATTCACTCAAAATTCATCAATACTCATAATAACAACTGCAATTTCATCCTTTTTTTCCACAAAATTTACATGGGTTTTTTACTATATAGTCCAAATTATGCAAAACCCAAGATTATTATTCTTTATAAAAGGGGGACAAAACCCATAAACACAAACAACCCAAATATACAAGCAAACTAAAACAATCATACCCAAGAAAAGAATTCTAAATAAAATAAAGATTGTCGAACAAGAAAAGTGAAGGATTAGGAGCAAAAGATCTCACCTTTGTCATGATTTGAGCAAAAAGATTGAAACTTTATAGAAACCCCACAAAATTTGATGGGTAAGAAGTGGAAGAAAAGACAGCAGAAAAAAGGGAACAACAAATCACTCAGATCAGACAGAAGAACCCACAAAACAAATGCATGTGATGTGGAGAAAAAAGTGAAGGATATATCAAAAGGAAGGTATATTTATATATAGAGAGAAGAGGGGTTAAAATTGATGAAGATTGTGCTTAGAAACAAGTAGCTTGTGGGAGAATCTGAAATGGGAATATCGTGAATTCGGGACTTTTGGGGGAAAAAAAGTTCGTCTATTCGCGTTGTGAAAGTGCCGGCGGTAAATTTTGTTCACACATGAGTAAAACTTTGGTGTGACAATGTGCTGTAATAATAAGAGTAACAATTAACCAAGGTTTGTAATAAGGGGGAAAAACTAGATTAGTGAAATAGTTTCGTCACTTTCGTGTAACCTAATACTCGTACTTCGGAACTACAATGTACGGAGTATTTGTTAGTGTATCTTATATTTGGTCCAGTTGAGTTTTGAGCAAATATTTAGTTACTACCACGATGATGGTAATGGACTTGACAATATTTTCGACAGATTTCACGATAAGATTACCCTGCTTTTGTCCGGTTCTGGAATAAAAGCTTAGTGTTCTTTAGTGTATATGGAGTGGATTCAATTTTCAACTTCTACGATTGGTAAAAATAGATGGCTTTGAAGCTCAGTTTCTGCACTACAAACTAAGCTCGGTTTAAAAAAAAAAAAAAAACTCATTCAAAAGGATGCCACTTTTTCTCGACAAACCCGATAACTATTAAATGTTAGAGAAAAAGTAATGCTACTGTTAGGATCTAAGAAGTTGGTTAGTGACAGTTTTAAGTACATTCGTATATAATACAGAGTGATCAAGCTGCGAAAACATAACTAAAAGAACAGACACTCTCGCCATTTTTCTCTCCTCCCATTTCTCTTCCGCTACACTCAATTTGTCAAATAGTACTTGTCATTAATGTGATATTGTTATACTAGTCCACATTTACCGTGAATTACACTTACCATTAAAATTCAAGATTTTGATATAAGAATGTAAAATGTACTTATTTTTACCCATTTCTTTAGTTCATTTTCTATAATGTTATGATACATGTGAGCAGATAATGTTAAGGGGTGGGGGATATGAGGCTTCACTCAAGACCCCCCCCCCAAACGTTGATTATCTAACCAATAGGACAACATTGATCATTGGTTAGTAATTCCTTGTAATAATTATGAATTTGATCTTGATGTGACTAATTCTTGTTACGTTGAAAATGAAGTAGGAGATCAACATGGTACATTGCAATATTGCATCATCTCATGGGATCCAACCATAGCTCTTATTAGTTCTCAAAGAGATCCCATTATTTTGTTTTAAAACATTAATCCCATTTTAGGCCGGATTTGAATGTTTGATCAATTATATATATCGTCTTATTCTAGAATTTTTACTTTAAACAAAACGGTGGACCAAAATATTGATATTGACACATAAGACTCTTGTTACACCATGGAGAAGAGTCAAACCACGCACAAGATTGACGGATAGAATAGAACCCTAAGCCACATGTATCAATCAACTGCAACATACAACGATACGAATCCCAAACCAGCTCTAAATCTTATGAACAATTTCGTAACCTCTGTCTAAAAATGAAGCAATATCTCCGACCTTAGTGTTTATGTTCAATCAACTATTCACCCTTCAAAGTGTAAACCTAACCAATACAATAGATTCACCTTCTCTTTTTCCGGTTGCGACTTCTTTTACACCACTATGGAAAATGAAGTAAGTTCGAGAGAGGTTCTTTATACTAGCCCGTTATCGATTCGCAAGAGCCGAATTTGCCATTGCAGTCTTATGTGATCCTACAATTCTCCACGACGACACTAATGCAAAGTACTATGCAAATATAACCCGAATGGTGAAAAAGACAACACAAACATTCTTCAAGAAGTAACAAATCCCGCAAACTTTCCGTACTCGACTACCCAAAATCAACACTTTGATCTTTCCGCCACCGCCATCTTTCCCCGCCGCCGGACGTCAACGCCGGGAAGACGGCAACTCAATCTTAGCTTCTCACTTCTCCGGTGAGTTATAACTTCTTCGATTTCCATGTTCTTTTCATCATTATTTTACTCTATTTTGGGAATTTTTAGCATATTTGGTCGAATATATTTGGTGGGTTTTTAGTTTAATTTTGAGGGTTCTTCATATATGTGAACTTTGGTTATATTAGTTTGATTATCAAAGAAATAATTTTTGTGGGTTCAACTTATTTTTTCAGTTTGGAAAAATGTTGAGAGTAATTGGAGGAAAACTCCATGGAAGTGGTGGTCATGGATTGCAGGGTTTAAGGAGGTTGTTTTGCAATGGTGCTGGTCCTCATCTTTCGGCCTTGAATCGCATCCATGATGTGAGTTTACTTACATAATGTGGCTTCGAAATGGGGTTTTAGTGTTTGGTTACCTTGAATTTTATGATTGTGTAGGTCTCTTTAGGTTGTCTTAATTTACTTGGTAGTGTGAAGTTTATGGAACAATTTGTGTTGTTGAAGTTATCACTCATCCAAGAGGTGATTTCGAGTTTTCGTGGCCTTAGAATTGTGTTATGATTGTATCTAAAGCAAAATGGCAGTAGTTCTTGCTGTAGTGGGGTGAATTTTATACAGCACTTTAGGAAGATGGCTACTATGTGAATGCTAGGAAAAAGTACTTTCATTGTAGAATTGGCGTTTAAAAACTAGTAAAATAGGTACTCTGTGTCTCTATCCTATGAGTTAGACAAAACTTAGAAGTAAGTAATTACATTTCTAGAAGACTATGCTCAGGGCCGTCTCGTAGATTTAGGGGGCCCTGTGCGAAATAAAATTATGAGGCCCCCAAAAACTTGAGCACAAAAATTATATACTCAATTTTGTAAAACATTTTGCAGCTAATAATTTTATTAGATATCTAAAATGCAAAAACACTCAAAGTAGGTAAAGTATTTCGATTGATCGAGGGAAGGGGAACAAAATCTAGTTTTTTCGAAAATGCCTAAAAAATATAGAGAGAAATTTGGGGTGCTGGAAATTTTCAAGGAAAGGAATCAAGGTAACTAACACCCACTTTTTGACCTTATATACGCATGATGAGCCAAAAAGAATGAGTAAAAAAGGGCCTCAAAATGTGGGAGCGAGAGTATTCGAACCCAAGAAATGTGGTGGAAATAATTCATGGACTACCGCTGGGCCAAGCATCAGAATATGAGTGTTAACGCATGCAATACCTTAAGTACTGATTTTTATGAAATGGGGGCCCCCAAATGTTGGGGGCCCTGTTCCGTCGTCCACTCAGCACTTGGGCTTAGACGGGCCTGACTATGCTATTACCAGCAACATGTAGATTGAATATCCAAATGAATATAGACAAAGGAATGCAGCCTCTAAGTGAGGATGCATGCGTGATCAGAGTTTCGTCGTATGAGAATCCTGAGGTGAATCGGCTTCATTAACTTTCATAATGGGGTATTGTTTTCTCTATACAAAATATCAGTAGTTCTTGTTGTTGATATGCTTGGAGGACAATATGGCGATGGAGTGATGTTATATAAGAAAATTCAGAGTTTGAACGCTAAAAGTCCCCGCAGCTCATATGAGCTCATCACTTATTGACTGGTTTATCGGCAATTTAGGGTACGGGCTGAAACTCTTGTATGTCATTTTAGGAAATAATGCACTCATCTCCCCTTGGCAAGCGGGGCTGAGGGAATTATGTTCACTAAAAGAACATTGAAAGTATTCAAACAAGGAAAGGGGCTCTATATCTCCCTTTTGCTGACTTGTCTGTCTAATATAATCCTAAAAATGAACTTTCTTTTAGTTGTTTATTTACGAAATATGTTGTCACATGCATTTCTCCCTTCCCCTATCCAGCCCTCTCTTATTGGTTATAAGACCTCCAAACATGGTGTAAACATTATCATCTTTGTCCTGTTTTTCCTCTTTTCTCCGAATCCTTCGGCAAGTGAGTTGATAGTCTTGAATGCAACAGGACTACAAGGAAGAGCATCGAGCAGCAAATGGTGTTCAACAATATGACGTTGCCATTGTTGGAGGCGGCATGGTTGGCATGTCTCTCGCTTGTTCTTTGGGTTAGTTCTAAACTACATTTTCAGTAGGTAATAAGTTTTGTTCCCAAAATTTCAGTCACCTCTTAATTCTCATGCCTATGTTTTGGATTAAAGCTAGTAACATTAGTATGAAAAAGATTAGGAGAGGAAGCTTTCTATGTCTATGTAATTCGTGTCTTGACAAAACTATTGTTCAGTATCTTTCACTGATATTATGATAGTGATTACTTTTTATGTGAAAGTAGATATACCATATTGTTTTTTACGAATGTCCAATTAATTGCAGCTAGCTCCCCTTTAACTCGAAAGTTGAGAGTTGCCATCATTGACGATAATCCTGCGTTGACATCTGGAGATTTGATTAGTCAAGACGAACTCCCTGATCCTAGAGTCAGCACAATTACACCAGCCAGTATCTCGTTCCTTCAAGGTACGTTGTTGCCAGTCGGACCAATATCTATTTGGGACCTTTCTGACCATCAGTGTGCTAGACACACCTTTATTCTCCTACAAAGTGGAGGAAAATATTTTTCTTTCAGCTCATGATTACTTCCTTCAATGAGGAACTTTGTTTGATTCTGTGTCCTTTCACTATTTTGTTTCTCAAGGCTATATACAATTATGACCTGTGACCTTTATGATGTCCTTTCTGTCTGTCCTAAATCCTAACTACACAGTAAGTTTTTCAGATATTGGAGCTTGGAGGTATGTCGAACAGCAGCGTCATGCATATTTTGGTAAGATGCAGGTAAAATATGTTTCTTTCTGCCATGCTTCAAGTTCCTTTTTATTATTTTCTACTTGCGTGCGTCTGGTCAATATCAAACTTGGAACAGGACATGTCAAATGGGTAGGTTATAGATTTGCAATCCTTAAATCATCGGAAGTTTTATGGTGGAAATAGGATTCATGCTAGTTCAGGTTAGCAGCACTGGCATGATTATCTGAGCGTTCACAGCAATCTCTCAGGTAGTAGCGTGCTCTCTATTCTGCAGGTTGCGGAATTTGTGGTGGGGGCCATTAAGTATATTTTACATACATTATTATAAAAATGCAATGGCTGCAGTGGGTGCAGCTGGAAGGGCGGGCTATCAACTTGACTTTTCTACAATCAATGTAGACTAGAATCATACAAAACTATTGCTTTGATGACTAAAGTGTGTATTTCAACTATCATGCTTTGTTCAAGTCTTTCTCAACATTTCCGTCTCATTTCTTTCGAGATTTGCTTTGGAATTTTTTCTTATCATGGATATAGCCAAATATGTTGGATCATCAGTTGATGTCAATCTTATCTTCTGGTAGTCTATAGTTTTTAATATCTGCCATTATGTTTACCTTATTTTCTTGTTACTGCTCCATCTTTGCTCTAATCTCTGTAATATGTATGGGTTGGCTTCCACTGCAGGTATGGGATTATACTGGTTTAGGCTACACCAGGTACAGCGCAAGAGATGTTGACAAGGAGATACTCGGGTGAGCCTGCATTATGAAACGAATCATTTCAAACTTTAAACTGACTCTGCTCTACATCCTTGGGTCTGCTGTAAACTCTAACGTGGTTGCTTGACATACTAGGTGTGTTGTTGAGAACAAGGTACTCCAAAGATCCCTATCATTGTGTCTACAGGTAAATTTCCATCTTTATGTTGATGATTTCTTCTTTAGCAAAATGCTATGTAAAAGCTATTTTTCTTACTTTTTGTTGTTTGACTTTGTATGGTGAGACTTGTTGACATTACCAGTTTAATATGTCTTGGAAAAGGCTTAAAGTTATTGTTCACTCAATGCTTTTGTATTCAACTTTTAATTATCGGACTTGAAACTTGTACAGGATAAGGAATTTCTGAATACATTACTTCCTACAAGATTGGCATCCATCAATTTGCAATCAAGTATGTCAACTTCAAAGATGGACAGTCATTTAGCACAGTTGGAGCTGACCGATGGCAGCAGCCTAGTTGCGAAATTGGTGGTAGTTACCTGAAATTCCATAAAAGTATATTTTAGATGGGAATTATTTAGCATGCAAGTTGTTGAATTTCTTGCACATACGGCATATGGCATGGATGTCTGAGGTTTTTTAAGTTATTTGGATGGAGTGCTTCTACTGGATATACACAAGTAAAGTGGCAACATAGTTATAAAAATATGTAAATCTGAAGATTATGCATGAGTTTTGCTGATTGAAAGTCATAGTGCTGGTGTTAAGTTAAGTCAGAGTGGTTATAGGCGCTACTGCTTAAGAGAAAGACACCGAACTTAAAGACTAAGGCTGAGCTATCTCCATCGAACTTGATGGCTTTGAAAATAGTCTCTCAAGTGTAATATTAACAAGCATCATGTTAATTCGTCCTCCCAACTGTAGGTACTGGTGATCCAGCAAAATAACCTTCACCATTACGTGCTTTCACCCATCCTTTGAAATTTAACTGTATGTGTTCAGTTCTACAACTATACTTTGAATAAATCGTCAAGTGACATTTCAATTTGACATCTTTCTAATGGCTAGATTTCTGTGATTGTGGGCTGTAAAGATGTTTAATGCATCTTTTAGATTAGTTAATCTTGATATACTTTGTCAAGTAATGATTGCAAACCTTTTGTCACAGGTTGGAGCAGATGGCGGCAGGTCACGTGTGAGAGAGTTGGGACGCTTCAGCACCACCACCCAGAAGTATCCTCAGAATGCAATCATCTGCACAGTTGAACATATTATGCAAAATCATTGTGCATGGCAGAGATTCCTTCCTGCTGGACCGATTGCACTTTTGCCAGTTGGAGATAATTATAGCAATATTGTCTGGACAATGAGCCCTAAAGAATCTTCGGACTTTAAAATGATGACTGAGGATGATTTTGTTAAATCAGTAAATCATGCATTTGATTATGGATATGGTCCTCATCCACAGTCAAACTCAAGTATAGATAAGCTTATTTCAAGCCTTACAGCAGATGTAGCCTCATCCAAAGAACCCTTTGAAATTCCACCGAAAGTCATCAAGTTGGTATCAGATAGAATGGTGTTTCCCCTATCTCTAGTGCACACCAATGCTTATGCTAAAAGACGTGTTGCTCTCATTGGGGATGCTGCCCACACTGTCCATCCTCTGGCTGGTCAAGGAGTTAATCTTGGATTTGGAGATGCATCGGCTCTTTCAAAAGTTCTCTCTCAGGGTACTGCTGTTGGCATTGACATTGGACAGGTACTGCCTCCTGAGGTTTGTCTATATTGTGTACAACATGGCATTCATTTTTAAGAATCAACTTGAAGTGAGTGTCACTCTTCTTAGTAGCCGGGGAGTTTTTTAAGCTTTAAAAAGACAATTTTCATAACTTACCTTTTATTTCAGGTTTTTAGGTAGATTAAAAGAATTGGAGACTATTGATTCTGAATTATTACTTCACCTAGTGCCCCGTAGCCTACCAGTAAACAGAGCTTAGTGTAAGCATTAATTGACATTTTATTATCAGGCACCTCTCATTTATCTAGCCTACCAGTACACAATTTTACATCAGGCATCTCTACTGAAATTTATCTATGCCAAACTTTCTTGTGGATTCTTTTTATGGGTAGGACTCATTCTTATCATTGTGTACTTGAAAAGCATTCTTTTTTTTTTTTTTTTTTGAAAGCACTTGAAAAGCATTCTTTGACACTCCTGTATTCTCAATTATAAACACACTAGATAAGAGTGTTTCAAATTCTGAAACACTCTTATCCCTCTGCCTGGGTAAAACCTTCTACTCCTCCCTCGAAGGCTATCCTGTAAATACCATAGCTATGAAGTTAGCATTTGTCAAATACAATGAAATTGTGCTCTAGAAATTAGTCAAAGGTATATGCTACACTTGTATGTGTCCTTTTTACGGTTTGAGTCGGGCTTACTCTTGCAAGTCTAGATGTTATTCCAGCTTGGAAGATGAGGGTAAAAAATGGTTGTATTAGTGCAGTTTGGAAGATGGTTCCTTTGGCCATTTGGTGGTATACTTAGATTGAAAGGAATCATTAAATTCAAGATGATATTGCATGTTGTGTCAAGAGTTCAAATTTGCCGTTGAAGTTGTTTTGTAGTTGGAGTCATGTGCATGACTATTGCCGATAGCTGACTCTTCTCATTGTAGATAAGATTACCCATTTTAGCTTTAGAGCTTAACTATCCTGCTTCCCTGCTGTATACGTGTATTAACTCATCCCACTCTGTCCTTTTGTATTTGGGAGTGATGCCCTTGATTTCGTTTAGTTGGTTTCCTCTATATTCATTTCTAAAAAAGAAAAAAAAAAGTAATTACTGTATTGTATTAGGGTGAAAACATTACTCTGTATATAAGAATCGCAACAGAATGCAGTGAGCAACACACATAAAGTGAGGTGGGATGGGATTTAATAAGCTTTGTGACCTGAAGCGATACTTTACTTGTGTTAATGAATTTTGTTTTCTGCCATTTATCTTGGATCATAGTAAAACTTATCCATGTGGTTGTTTGGTGCAGCTATCTTTATTACAGAAGTATGAAGCAGAAAGGAAGTCTGCGAATTATATGATGGCAACAATTTTGGATAGTATTCAGAAAGGATACAGCTTAGACCTTGGACCGTTTAATGCGTTAAGAGCTGCTGCATTCCATGGAGCACAGTACATTTCACCTTTAAAGAAGAATATCATCTTATATGCTTCTGGAGAACAAAAGTTTCCGTTTTTCTCTTGGAATTGAAGCATGCCGGACGTGCTACACTGGTACCTGCTTAGCTGCATTCTAGACTTGCTTCTTCCTGCAATTTTTGTGCACCACCTTGCCTTCGGACTCTGTACTTTAACACTCTGGTTTCTCTGTTCTAAGGAGCTCTGAGAGCCTCTCGAGTAGCAAAAGAACACTCCGCAGTTTGTAGACCGTATCTACTCTCTGTTCTTTTGAATTCATTACCTTTGGTTTAAAACTTTCTCGCAGTTTCAAACCAAACGTAAAGAGTTCAGTGAAAACGAGGGCCTTTTTTTGGCTTTTGCGACTCTGTATACTGAATCAGTCACCACTCACCACTAGGCAAATAACTAGCTTTAGCAAATTGTAAATATTCCGAAGAATAACGTTATTTTTATTTCAATTTCATCCCGACTCTCGATATCTGTCTAGGTTCTGTTATGGTTCGGAATCATTGAGTTCAATTATTACAGTTCAATCCATATGCAGGTGCGTTCGACTCAAACTAGGGTTATGGCACCAAGTTCTGTGTGCCAATTTATGGTTAAGGACGTGGAATTTCTTGGGCACGTGTTAGACCACATATAATAATTTGAAGGAAACTGGAGTTTCAGCATCGGAGTTCAGAGCACTGTTTAAGGTCCACAAATTGCCTAAAATAAGGAGACAAGTCTTGTTTTAGTATGCACTTGGTTCACTTGTTCCTGTTTCACTTGAAGCGTATCTTATACTACACCAGTGATCCACGATGTGCTCCTGCAGCGTAAAGTCCGTAATATTGATTCTCCAATGTCCAACAATATATGGAGTTCCTAATACATCAGCCTAAATTGCTACTTTTATTAGTTGGCAATAATTATTTCAGATAAGGCTTCGTATAGTGTAATAATATAAAGGACGATCTGCGAAAATTCACATCTAAAAGTATATATGAGCATGTTGAGGGGTAGGGATATGAGTGATCCAAGCATTTCTCTCACACTTTGGTGATACTACCATATATGCATATCTAACTTTTCATAATTATTTGTTTTTACGAAACGTCTTTTTGATAATACATAATTAAAACAGTGAATCACATGTGGACATGTGATATGTAATAAGAGACACTTATTAAAGAGATTAGTTTATTGTGAACCGGAAAAAAAAATTCATCTAAAAATCATTAAAATTAAAAAAAACTCATTCACAAGGGTGCCACTTTTCTAGACAAGCCCAATAACTATTAGATAATAAAGAAGAAGTAATGCTACTATTAGGATCTAGTAATTTGGTCAGTGACAGTTTTAAGTGCAGTCGTATATAATACACAGTGATCAAGCTGCGAAAACATAACTGAAAGTCATAACAGACACTCTTGCCATTTTTCCCTCCTCCCATTTCTCTTCCGCTACACTCAATTTGTCAAATACTTGTCATTAATGTGATATTGTTATAGTTAATCCACATATACTGTGAGAATCCTATCTCACAATATCATACACAAATTCTCCTATATGCCAATGTATTGTGGAGGATGTTAAGAATTACCTAAACAACCACAAGTGAAAATTTATTTGCTGAGTAAAAATTAGAATTTAACTCATGCTTTTCATACAAAATAAGAACACATGCCTTGTGAACTCATTATAAGAGGTTCTTAATTGCTCGTTTAAGAACTCACAAAAGCATGCATGAACAATACCCTTGTATCAGACATTGATGAGCAATGCTGATTAACCTACTTCTAACAACGAACACTATACTCTATATACACGATACCCAACATGTGACACTCACTAATGTTTTGTCTTCACCTTTACCAATTCAACACTTAACAAGCAACAAGCTTCATTGCCGATATCATACACTATCATGAGTATTATCCAATGTACAAAAATGGAATACTGGTATTTTACTCTATTTTCTCGATTTTCACATTCAGTTCAAACGACTCTAACAAAAATTCAAATCAAACATAAAAAGTTCGATAAAACGGCCGGCGTATGCATAAGAGTGTACATAAGAGCATCACTCATCACAATCAAGCAAGTGAGTAAGGGAATTCCTAATACGGTAAGTAAAAGGTAAAAAAGTAAACCCAAATATTAACCTGAGATACGAATACGAAACTAAAAAAGTAAAGAAATTGTCGAGAGACAAAAGAGAGAGAAAACTAGACAGAGAGAGAGCGAGGAGAGATTTAACGACATAAAAACAAAGAAACACAAAAGAGGAGAGAGAAAGCTGATTGCACAGAAACAAACGTCGGATTACTCGAATTGGAAGCACAATCTTCTTCAACACACTTCGAATTCAATCTCACCTTGTCTAATTCCGACCATTTTATTTCCCCAATTTTAACCTCGCATCGTCCGCAGAATTTAGGGTTTTTTTTCGAAGAACCCTAATTGTTGCAATTCAATTTCAATTTGGGGGAATTGGGTCAGTTTAATTTGGGGGTTTTGGTGTAATCGCAAATTCGACGACTTGTATTGGAGGATCTGGTTATTTAATTGCACGATCAACGTGTTTTAGGGTTCGTCAATTTGTGTGGAGCAGCAAAATTTGGGGGTAATTTAATTAAGTTATCGGGGTGTGCGATTGGTTCGGTAATTATAAGGTACGTGATTTGGGGGTAATTTTTTGAATTTTGATTGATCAATGTGTGAACTTTATTATGCAAAGGTTTATGCTTTTGGAATTTGGAGTGTTTTTGCTCTAAGTTGGTATGAATTTTTAGTGTGTAGCTTGAATTTGATTGGAATGTATTGAAATTTATGCGAAAGGTATCGACTTTTGGGGATGATTAGTTGTTTATGTTGTGTGGAATGTTATTCTGTGTTTGTAGAGTGATTTAATTTACCTGTCAAGTTTTATCGAGGTCGAAAAATGTGAGCTGTTAGGATTGGTTATTTGTTGTTTATGAGCTTGGGGAAAGATGGTATTTTACGAGGAAGGTCAAGGAGAGCGCGAGTACGTGGTAAAGATTTTGAGTGAGCTGAATGGTTAAAAGCTGTTAGTTTGGAGTGTTGTTGGATACGTAGTGATCTTTGTATCCGAGGGAATTGTCCGTTGACCTACCGTTGTGAAGAGAATTGTTTACCCCGCTATATGGCTGATTTCACTAGGGGTCTAGGGTACAACATTGCATGGTCTTGTAACTTGGAGTGAACAAGGGGTTCTTTAAAAGCTCACACCTTCTTGTAGTCTGTCAAGGACTTACCTTTTGCTCATGATGTTCCACATTATTACATTATAACGAACATTGTACTTACCACTTTGTATTGACATCATAAGTGATGCTTTTTCGTACCCTCTGCTCGTAGTTATGGCAGTGAGAATATGTTTGATGTATCTACAGGTTTGGTTCGTTGAGCGAATAGTTGGCGATTTATTTTCTCTCATAAGAATACTTTGTTAAGGAAATATATCAGTTTTAATCAATGAGGGGGGTGTTACATTTTCCGGAAGCTTCTCTTATGGTCTGTGTTAAATTATTAGCTGAAATGCCCTTGCTCTATAATTAATATTAGGCGTCAGACTTGTTATCTGTTAGGTATGGGTTTCTTAAATCTAATATTCGGGCATGCTGTTAAGTATAACCTGATCGTTTCAATAAAGTAGTTATGTACCGCAGCTTGCTATGTATTTTTAAGATACACATGGATTTTCATGATAGTACATATTTTGGACATTAGTGCTGCATTAAAGTGTTGGAAGTATGCTGTATTTAACCTGATACTGTTGCATTATTCTTTTTTTGATAGAAATGTTAAATTATTTTTTGTGTATGATCTTATCTGCAGAAGCATTTTTCATGTTCAACCCGCCTTTTCACTTACAACAGTCATTTTCTCTATAAGTCTGAAGCGTAATGCAAATTGCTTTATGTTTTTTTTCCCCTGAAGAAATAAGATTGCACAAATGATGACTGATTTATTTTTTCCTTTTCTTTTTGCAGCGTCTTTGGTTTGTGGCACAGTTGCTTCCCGTGGCATTGGGGTTTGAAGGGGAAGCTTATTTGTGAGAAGTAGGATGTACTGGAATGAACTCTGAACTGAAGTTTATATGTTAAAACTGGTTCACTTACTGGTTCGCAATTGTCGAAAATGAATGTTCAGGCACACATGTCCGGGCAGTTCCCCGGACAGGTCAACCAGGCTAACAATCAGTTGCCTGGACTACCTTTGCAGAATGGGAATTCATTTCATACACAAGTGCAAAATTTGGGTGGTCAGAATAATCCATCCGTGGTGGATACAGAAGTCGGTAGGATAAGGCAATTCATGAGAGATAAAATGTAAGTTTGTTATCTTGGCAAGTTTTTTGTTATCTTGGCAAGTTTATCCGTGTGTGACTGATCATTGATGCTTTCTATCTATATGTTGGCGGTATATGGAGAGCAGTTAAGCAATGTGCCCATATGGTAATTGTTTGTGTATTTACTTTTTGTTGAAGGACACGAGGAATATGTGAAAATCTTAATAATGGCAAATGTTTATATGGCTTTTCTTCTGTTTTAACTTTTTAAGTGGATCTAATTAAGTTTCGTATCGGAAAGACCCTCTTAGTGTTGTCTACCAAGTGGGTCCTCATTTTTATTAATGTGTACTGGTTTGATTGTCTACTCTCTGCATGATTTACATGTGTGCGGATGTACTTGTGCTGGGATAGCAATCTACATTTTTGGTGTATTATGAATTCCCGTGGCTTTTGATATCTGTGTTTGTAGTGTATCTGTGTACGGTGAATTTATGTATATCAGTTGATGGTTGAAGCTACGCTTTTCCTTATAAATCATTTTGTATCAAAGGATCATTAAAACTGTATCCTCTTATTCGTAGTTGTCAATTTTTTTTCATGGGTGTTTTTTTTTTTTTGTATCTCTTATTGCCCACTGCCTTTCGTGAGGCTTTTGCAAGGGAAGGTTGGGGCTCCAGGGGTACACGGGGGCCTTGAAATTGTATGCACACCATATTATCGTGGACTTGCAAGTGCAATCTGCTAGATTCTTAGTTGGAAATTGAATATACGGTTTAGGTCTTTTTTCAGCATTTTGATGGACCATATGCGAATGTATTTGGATGAAAAAGATTACTGCAATTACTGTGCTTGAGTGCCCTAATAGAGCAGAATTGTGGTGTTGTACCTTCTCTCTCTCTCTCTCTCTCTCTCTCTTAAATAGCTTTTTAGGGACTTGTAGTTCTGTTCACCAGTTAGTAAGATGTGTTGATGCAACATGTTTATTTTTCTTCTTTCCATCACCCCCTCTCTCAGTAGCATTTGGCATCTCTCATATCTATCAATATCAGACTCTTGGCAAAGGTAGTGTAGGATTTTTGGAGTGTTGGCATCGCAACATTATTCAGCATAATTTCTGTGTTTATTTCATGTTTGATTAGAATTTTTCATTTTCCTATGTCATTACTGCACTGGTGTTGTGTCCATTAGTGTATTCCTAAGCTGTTTCATTTTTTTGCCTCCTTTTATAAACAATGATATGAGAGATGGAAAACACTTCAGTTCTATTTGTTTCTTGTATCAATGACGTGTAGTGGTAAACCGGAAAGATCTATGTTTAGATAAAATACTACATGATGCGAGTAGGGATAGATTATTGGGCAGTTTTTTTTTAAACTTGTGATGAGCTTCCTTTTGGTACAATATGGATAATTATACACTGTAGGCTTCACAGTGCAATTATATTCATAGGAACTTTCTATAGAAACATGAATACGAAAAATATGTACATTGGTGCTTATGTTTTCTTTTGCCGCTGTTTACTCCCCCCCCCCTCCCCCCCCCCTTGGCTGGGGAGTTGCTGATCTGAAGTGGTTGTGCTGTTCGGTGGGAAATTTGAATCCTCACACATAAGTGCTCATTCCTGATTGACCTAGAAATGGGAAGTGCTGATATCTGGCCTTAGATGAGTGCGCAGATTTTTTTGGGTAGTGTGGGCCTAGTTTCATGGCGCTGTCTGTTTGGATCTGATTATGATCACATGTTATATATCACTCAGTTTGGTCCTGTATGACTCCTTCACTACCTGATTTGTCCAACGTTCACTGCTTGGCCTGCTCTACAGCTCTACTTAGATGGGTTCGTACTACTTGATTAGTGAGAATCGTCTATCTGGCTGCCATTGTGTCTGAAATGAGGGATTCGAATGGGAAGGAGGGTCTTTTTTCTCTCCCTCTTTAACGAACAAAATCTCTCCCATGTTGGAAAGATTTGGAGAACCCTACCTTTACCCTCATCCTTCCCTCTCTGTTTCTCGTTTCCCCTCCCCTCTTTTTTTCTAAGACATTGGGGCCTTTCCCGGACCCTCGTCTTGCGGGGACGGCTATTTTGCGACCGGGCTACCCTTTGTTTTATTTATTTTTATTATAGTTATCGAAACAATATGCATGTCTATATCTTAAATTACTGCGTTTGTGCGGTGCGTTTCAGTCCTACTGCAGCTTTCGTGATATATTCTGGTACCTTGTTACATCACCATGAGCTGTGTTTAAAATATAACTTGTGTGTTGACAAATTGGTTACATTTTTTGAGCGTTGGCTTCGTTGTTGTTACTGGTGTTAACTTTAAGTTCCAAGCTTTGGTTTGAATGGACAACTTTTGCTGAAAGCCCTTGTGCAATGCAAAAATCTAAAGGTGTAGAATTTAAAATCTGAAGCTGTGCATGATTTGTTGGGCTTCAGCAGCATTTTATATGATTAATGTTGGAGAGGAGCTATTAGTTCTTGCCTTAATTCATCGTCTCTAAATACAAATGATGGGATGATGCTGAGGTGTATATTTCTTATAATTAATTTCTTCTTGCATTCAGATCAATGTGTATCCTCTTGCTCTGTCAAGCGGATGATACAATTGACTGCTTGCTTTAAGTTTCTTTCACTGAATGCGTGGTTAGAGGGTGTTTACATGGCAATGTATATGGAATGATCGTACATTCTTACCATGTAAGAGGCTGTGTGCTAATAGTTTTCTTCAAGGAACTGATTTATGGCTATATCTGATTGATCAACATTCGATATTCATGGAGTAAACTCGTTGATTAGTTCGTTGCTTTGTTTGTTACTCTATTTTTTTCTTTAGTGATCTTGAAATTTGGTCTATGCTGTTTTCAGTTTTGAGATTCTGATGCAAAAACAATCCCAACCGAATGAGGCTGTACTAAAGAAATGTCAAGATGTAACTAGACGCTTGGAAGAGGGACTTTTCAAGTCAGCTACAACGAAGGTATGTTACTCTGGTCGTGGGATGTCTACTGGTGGTCTCTTAAGTGTTCTGGAGTTTGATTTAGGCTGGGGTGGCTCAGAGTTTTAAAATTTTAAGTATATTAGCACAAAGTCAATTTGATCAAATAGCTTCGGGAAATTGAGAAACAATTATGTGTTCTCAGTCCTTTGTTGGGCTTTCTTGAGTTCTATGTTTATGTGCGAGGAGGTTATGCACTACTACTGTACTAACCTAAGTTGATAATTCGGGCAATTGAGAGGTTTAAACGGCTTATTGCAATGGTATGAAAATGTTGGCGTCGTACTGATGTTTGTCGGGAATTATGGTGAGTTGGTGAGATTTGGTTGGAATGTGAATAGGTTAATCAGATTAATTTATTGAAAATGGATATTTCAAATTGAAAGGGTATTTTTGGAATAGAGTGGGCGATATTAGTAATATAGCGGGCGACGAATAACACCTCTCTTTTTTTATCCCTTTGTTGACTGAGACTTTAAATGAAACACCTTCTTCATATATTTTGTTGACAGGAGGAATATATGAACATGAATACTCTTGAGATGCGTTTGCAAGTCTTAGTTAAAAGGCCTCCACCTACTAATCATGCGGCCCAGCATCCACGGTTTGTAAATGCTCCCACCACTGCTAGTACTATGATACCAACACCTGGTATGCAGCATAATGGAAATTCTAGTGTTGTCGTCTCAACGACAGTTGATCCAACATTGATGGCAGCTAGCACAGGTGGTGTGCCAAGCGCTGGTAGCTTGATGCCATCTGTGAATGGGTCTTTTTCCGGCATGCGTGGTGGTTCATTCCACTCAGCTGAAGGTAATTTAACTGATTGCTTAATCTTATCTTTGTGATGCTGGGTTAATTCCATTGGCTCTTTATTTATTTTGGTTGAGTTAATGTTTTACAGGATCATTATCTAATGGCTATCAGCAATCAGCATCCACTTTTTCCATGAATGCTGGTGGGAATAACATGATGGCTGCACAAAGACCTATGAGCCAAATGATTCCAACTCCTGGATTCAGTGGGAGCAATAATCAAATGTTAGTTAATGTGGATGGTTCTAACAACAATGTTATGTTATCGGGTGTAGATTCTTCTGTGGTATCGCAACAGGTGCCCCAAAGACCACCCGGTGGTCAGAATAGAAGTATGTTACAGAACCTTGGTAACGGAATGAGATCTTTATTGCAGCAAAGGTTTCAAAATGGCACCTTGAACAGTGGATTTGGAAATATGGTGAATGGTTCAGGCTCATCTGATGGCTATTTGACGACATCCTCGTATGGTGCCTCATCTAGATCTCTGTTGCAGCCCAATGATCCACTTCAACGGCCTGTTATGCAAGGTTCTTCTTCCTCTTCCTTTTTTGTGTTCTTGAGGTCTGGTGCTTCTGTCAGTCTCCATCTGCTCATTTTTCGTAACTTGTTTGCTTCACAGGTGATTCCTCGGGAGCCGGGAATTTCCACAATAATGGGGCTTCAGTTGGGTCATTGCTGAATAGTCAGAACGTAAATCAAGCGAGAATGTCATCAACATCTAGACCCAGCTCCATAATGAACAGCCAATTGAAAAATCAATCTTCTCAATTAGGTGCATATATTAGGCCTCACATGGCGGAACAGATAGAAAAGTCAAATTTTCAGTCACCTAGAGAAAATCATTCGCAGGTTTCTATGAGACAGTACCAACAACAGCCTAATCAGATGCCCCAGCAGCAGCAGCAGCAGCAGCAACAACAACAGTTTACTTCTTATCGTCAACAAAGGCAGCCCAATGAGCTGTCTCAAACTTCTTTAAGAAATGAGGCATTTCAGTCGCAAGTAGCACCTGATATTGGTGGTAGTGTTGTGAAGTCTGAAAATGGAATGGAGCACCAGAACGAGGTTTTTCAGCCACAAGGTTCTTCCGGACAGATGCAGGTTTCTGATATGCAGTGCCAACTCCAGTATAACTCAAATGGAAACCTTCCTAGGAATTCTCAGTTTTCTTCTCTTCCTTCTGGCCCCCAGGATATGCACCCAACACATTTGCAAACTACTCAGGCAATGCTGGCTGATGAAAATACAAATGAGTTCAGTGGCCAGCCTTTTGGAGCACAATCAGAAGCATTGCTTGGTAGTAATTGGAATTCTGATGGTGACAGACCTCCGTTGACTGCAAATATATCCCATGATCAGCATGTTCAAGAGGAGTTTCGGCAGAGAATTGTTGGGCTTGATGAAGCTCAGCGCATTAACTTGACTTCTGAAATCTCTAATGGCCCGGCTGTCCCCGGAAGCATTGTGGATCAACCCAGATTGGGTGGCGATTTAAGTTCTTCAAATGCGCATCGTGATCGACAATATAGGAACCAAATAAGGTGGCTTTTGTTTCTACGTCATGCACGTTGGTGTAGAGCTCCCGCAGGAAAATGTCCTGAGTCTCATTGCATTATAGCACGAAAGCTACTAGAACATATGGATGATTGTAAAGCAATTCCTTGCTTGTATCCTCGGTGTGCTCACACAAACAGACTGTTCACTCATCAAAGGAATTGCAGGGATCTCAACTGTCCTGTTTGTGTACCCGTCAAAAACTTTATTCGTGCACAGAAAAAGATTTGTACTCGCCAGGATAAGGATGGGCTGCAGTGTTCCGTTAATGGGTCATTAAGATCATCTGATGCTGGAGAAGGCAACCTTAAAGATTCTACAAAGCCCTCTGAAGCAGTGATTGAATCTCCAGAGATTCAACCTTCTGTTAAGCGACTAAAGGCAGATCTACCTTCTCAGTCTCTTCCTTCCGAAAATCGAAGCATGTTTGTACCAAAAGTTACTACTGCGCCTCAGAGTGTACATAATAATGAGTATGAGAAATATGATAATTATATGCAAATAAAGTCTGAGTATCCTGATGTGAAGCCAGAAGATCCTAGTAGCTCAAACCACAATGGTACCGAGATTAGTAAAGCAACTGTTGAGAATGTTTCTAGTCAGCGGTTGAATGGTGGATCTGCCGTGAACGATATCCGTTCCCTGCCTAAGGAAGAAAACGTCAAACTTGAAAAGGATAATGGTCATGGGAAGGCAGAAGATGTGGTTCAGCCTTCTGAACAAGGACCTGGAACAAAGTCTGGAAAGCCAAAGATTAAGGGAGTTTCTTTAACTGAACTGTTTACTCCAGAGCAAGTGCGGGAGCACATCAGTGGTCTTAGACAGTGGGTTGGGCAGGTCAGTCACTGTTTTGTGTCTATTAAGCTTAGCCATTTCTGGATCTTCCCGCTGATATAGAAAACCTTGTAGTTTTATAGTATTGTTGACATTTTCTTGCCTTATATTGATAGTTTGTTTTTTGGGGGTATATTGATAGTGACCTGTACTTGTGTTCTCTTGTTTTTATTGTCATTTGCAGAGCAAGGCAAAGGCAGAGAAAAATCAAGCAATGGAGCAAACAATGAGTGAAAACTCCTGTCAGTTATGTGCGGTTGAGAAGCTCACATTTGAACCACCACCTATCTATTGTACTCCTTGTGGAGCTCGAATTAAGCGAAATGCTATGTACTATACCGTGGGTGCTGGTGATACACGGCACTGTTTCTGTATACCTTGCTATAATGAAGCTCGTGGAGATACAATAGCAGTTGATGGAACTTCGGTTCCCAAGATTAGGATGGAGAAGAAGAAAAATGATGAAGAGACGGAAGAATGGGTATATTTTTTTTTTCGGCTGCATTTCAGTGAGAACAAAATGGAAAAGTACATGTAAATTCATTTTATTCTATCTTGTGCAGTGGGTTCAATGCGATAGATGTGAAGCCTGGCAACATCAAATATGTACCTTGTTTAATGGAAGGCGAAATGATGGTGGTCAAGCTGAATACACGTGTCCTAATTGTTATATAAAAGAGGTTGAAAGTGGGGAGCGTCAGCCGTTACCACAAAGTGCTGTTCTTGGGGCGAGAGATTTGCCAAGAACACATCTCAGTGACCAAATAGAGGGACGACTATTTAAGCGGTTGAAACAGGAGAGACAGGAAAGAGCAAGAAGCCAAGGGAAAAGCTATGATGAGGTACTTCTCTGTTTGTATAATGCCAATGAATGGTCATTTTTACTAACTTGGTTTCTATATTCCTCGAGAAATGATTTATGTGATTTGTGTTGAGATTCTTCTGATAGGAAAAGCTGGGAAGTATAATATTTATGTTTGTTCGTAGGTTGGTTAGATTAATTTAGCATTATTCCCTTTTTCCATTAATGTCCCTTCATGAAGGGTGAGGTTCTTTGTGTTTAGTGTTGACACATTTTCTATTAGGGTATGAGGTATTTGATAGTTAATATGTCGTGGCTTTGAAGTAGGGTTAGCAACTGCCAAGACCTTAGGATCAGTATCTTGGTTCCTAGGCATTTCGTTCTTCAAATAATGTGCAGAATTTCAAACTTTATGGTAGATAATTGAATGCTGGTTTAGCTGCAACAAGTATGGGAAGTACTATTACTGGACTATCATCAATAGCTGTGAGCGATTTTAGATGCACCTTATGTTTGGACGTATCATTTGTGAACCTTCTTTGATTCTGTATGTGAATGCGTCTATTTTCAGGTTCCTGGAGTAGATGGTATAGTTGTTAGGGTTGTGTCTTCTGTTGACAAGAAGTTGGAAGTGAAGCCACGTTTTCTTGAGATTTTCCGTGAAGAGAATTATCCTTTGGAATTTCCTTACAAATCTAAGGTCTGATCTCAAGCTCTTTTCTCCTTCACTGTGTTTAGCAGACTAAATGAGGCTGTGCCGTGTTGTCTATCTGAGTCTAATTAAAAGATTACTTTTTTCAGGTGGTTTTGCTATTTCAGAAGATTGAAGGAGTTGAAGTGTGTTTATATGGCATGTATGTTCAGGAGTTCGGCTCTGAATGTCTGCCTCCAAATCAACGGCGTGTTTATTTGTCATACCTTGATTCCGTGAAGTATTTTAGGCCTGAAGTAAAAGCTGTGACTGGAGAGGCTCTTCGTACATTTGTTTATCATGAAATTCTGGTAGGTCTTGTGGCGTTGATGCTTGTGTGAATGCTGCTTGTCTAAATTTTATTGATAAAGGAGGTAATTGATCCCATGTGTTTTTTGGAATCTTTATTTGTCATTGCAGATTGGGTACCTTGAGTATTGCAAGCAGCGCGGTTTTGCGAGTTGCTACATATGGGCTTGTCCACCTTTAAAGGGTGAAGATTATATTCTCTACTGTCATCCTGAGATCCAGAAGACTCCAAAATCTGATAAATTGAGGGAGTGGTATGATAATATCTTCATGTATATATTATTTTCTTATTTATGTTCTGCGGATTTTTTCGGTTGAAGGTTATATGGATAAATATGCAGGTACCTGGCTATGCTAAGAAAAGCTTCAAGAGAAAATATCGTGGTTGAGCTGACTAATTTATATGATCATTTCTTCACACAAACTGGAGAATGCAAGGCGAAGGTTACTGCAGCTAGGCTGCCATATTTTGATGGTGATTATTGGCCTGGTGCTGCTGAGGATATGATCAATCAAATTAATCAGGAAGAGGAGAGTAGGAAGGCTAACAAGAAAGCGCCAACAAAAAAGACAATTACAAAGAGGGCTCTTAAAGCATCTGGCCAGTTGGATCTCTCCACTAATGCTTCTAAGGATGTTCTTCTAATGCATAAAGTAATTCTTTTCACAGAAACCTAATTACCCTTTCCTTTTAAAGCACTGTTGCAACTTTCTCTGTTCTACTCTAGGCCATTAGCATCGTAGTGATTGTACATGGCATTTCAATGTGTCTTGATATTGATCGTGCTCAAAAGATCATAGAGTAATACACGCATTGATGCATTTTGTTTGGGGGTGATAGTTTTGAATTGATCTATCCATTTTAGGAATTTTTGTTTTCTGGCAGTCATCCTTCCTGTACATTTTTCGTTGATATTGAGTATTCACCGTTTTGTGTTTTGTTTGTCCTACAGCTTGGTGAAACTATTGCCCCGATGAAGGAGGACTTCATTATGGTTCATCTGCAGCATGCATGCACACATTGTTGCACGCTAATGGTATCTGGAAATCGCTGGGTTTGTGAGCTATGTAAAAAATTTCAACTTTGTGACAGGTAAAACATTGTCCCCTTAACCCGGGTTTTGTTTTTTCGTGTGTTTCTGTTCCTGTATTGGTTGGATGAGAAGATGGTTAATGATTCCAGCTGAGGGGTAGGGCTTTGAGGGGCTGTTTGCTACTCATAACTGTATTTTAGCTATGTGAATTGATATATGCTGACAAATTAAGAAACTGTAGATAACCTTTAGAGAGTTGCATTCACTGTTAACACTTGACTGTTCATGACTCCATGCCCTTGGTTATCTGTGTTTTTAGCATTGTTGTGGTTGTTTTTGCGCTTTATAGAGTTTGATGACATTTACTCCCTCGGTTTTTGCAATTCTTTACGTTTGGTTTGTATTCCTCTCACATATCTAAAGTAAACGTTAAAATTTCAATGAAGCGGAGAGAGTTTCTGCCATATACCTATTACAGCTCGACAATTGAGAATTCAAGTATCCCTGTAGGCGCTTTAGCTAGTTTAATTATGGCCAGTTTTAGATTAACGAACCCTTAACAGCAGTACTGCTGTAGTATACATGCTCAAGGTGGCCATGATACTATGTTTTGAACGTGCCATATTTGCTTTGGTTGGTTTCCATGGTTAATTGTAATGTTCTGCTGCAGGTGCTATGATGAAGAATTGAAGCGCGATGACCAAGAAAGACATCCCGTCAATCAAAAAGAGAAACATGGACTTAAGAAAGTAAGTTGATATTTAATAGACTTGCGTGACAATGGCATGGAATGTGCTGACAGATCTTACTTTTCGGAGACTTCGATACTTGCCATCTTACTGACTGTTCAAGCGGTTTTATTCTCAGATTGAAATCACTGATGTGCCAGTAAACATCAAGGATCCAGATGATATTCTTGAGAGTGAATTTTTTGA